>DF241522.1:128260-142790 GCA_000507305.1 Breviolum minutum Mf 1.05b.01
TATATATATATATATATATTTATTTTATATATATATATATATATTTATATTCAAGGAATATATATATTTTTTTCAATTTCAGGGAGGGTATCAAAACATCGGCTATGGTTTCAAAACATCAAGTAGCCTGTCGAACCCGTCTGTTTGGAATTGGTTTTTCCGACAGTCCGACAGTTGACTCAAGATTTGAATCGATCCAAAATTAAGCACCGAAATAGAGCAAGTCTGGTAACCGTACAAACAGCATATCTCAAAAACAAACCATGAAGCTTTGTAAGTTCACATCCCAAAGTTTTTGTTCGATCCTGAATTTTTTTTGCTGGCAGCTGCTTGGGTATGTCCCGGGCGGATCGCCCTTCAGTCAGCTAAACAAAGGTGATAGAGACGCTATGGCCATAATCACATATTGATGTAGTACATCAAGCAAAATGTAACAAAAACATGGAAACCAGGCCAAGAAACAAGAAACCATCCACAAAAGAGTCCTAATAGCAGAAAAGAAAGGTGGAGGGCACCAGTGAAAACCCGAGGGTAAGCACCTGCGCCGGAGGGGGACCAAGGCAGAAGTGTACAAAGTGAGGGCGTTGGTGAAATCCTAAAGGAAAGCACCTATCCCAGAGAAAGAAGTGCACATTGAAGTGGATGGATGTATATTGTTCACTGTAGTAGTAAACAGGTTTATTGATGGCCAGTGGTAATTAATGTGGACATAGGATCCCTAAAGGAACCAAACCCACAGTTTCTTGTAATGAACCAATCCTTGCAGAACCGAAGCAATTTGAGCAAGGATATGGCTCACAAGCTAAAAAGGTGAAACTTGAATGAAACGTGAAACTTGCGAGCCACCTCAGAGTCTGCTCAGTATTTCTTGGCTTGGCGAAGCCAAGAAAGCGTGGGCAGCGCGAAGAACTGCCAAGACCCTGCCCAGCCAGGCAGTGGCAAAAGCGCTGGCAGCAGCACGAAGGCAGCATCCTAAGGGATAAAGAACATGCAAAGGGAGGGGCGATTTAAGCCAACCGTAAATTAATCGAAACAAAAAGGAGGGAGATGGGGGAGAATGAAATAAAACTATGATGGTTGGAGCGAAGTGGAACCGCTGCTGAAGCTGGAAAGAAGATGAAGATTGACAGAAGCGAGTTCAAGGATGAACCTGCGAGCAAGGGTCGAGTAAAGAGAAGAAAGCCTTGTAGATAAAGATGAAAGAGGGTGGGAGGAAGGAGGGGTGGGGGTCAAAGAAACGTTGCGATCCAATGAGGAGGAACATCTCCAGCAGGCATTAGACCATCATTCTGCTGTCATACTTCCGTTGGCCCCAAGGATGAAAAGGGAAGCGCGGGGGAGTGAACTGAAAAAGGTTAGAAGAGATGGAGGAGGCCGCATTGAGCCAGTACCTTGGACAAGAGGAGGAGATGAAGGAGGTGGAGAAGGAACAAAAAACAAAAAAGGAAATTAGAAAAGAACAGAATAAGGCCAGAGATGAACCGAGTAGCAAGCCTGACAGTGTGTCGTATGTCCAAAAGCTACCTGTTTTTTTCTTCATGACTTAACGTCTCCGTTGTCCGGGCGGTCGTCCTTCTGGCAGCTACGAATGGGTGAAGATGTTGTGAATGTTTGCTACCCACTGCTTATGCGAGCTTGCTGCTTTCTATGACGTGCTGTGGCTGATTTTTGCGAGCTTTTGTGCTCACTTTGGTTTTTCAATGGTGACGTCTGAGTGCAAAGTGCTGCAAATGGATTTTTACCATATTGGTGGTATTTTATGCCTGGACAACAGATATTGCATATTCAGCAACAGTTATTTGGTTTGGTGCTCTTACCACACTTGTTTACAGTGGTTTTGGCTGCATATCCGTGAAGAACCAGTGTTTTTGGCAAACAACGTTTTCCAGTTTCAGTTTCGGAAGATGCCATGCAGTTTTATGGAGTTTGTGAAGAGATGTGATGTTTTTGAAACATTTCTTTTACACTTGTGAAGTTTTTGCATGAAGACTTGATGTCACGATTTGATTTCAACGTCTTTGATGACTTGCAGTTTGGATGTTGCATCAGTTGCAACTTTTGTCCGATCAGAATGAATTCATTTTTCTTTCGTGTTTTCCGTCTCAAGGAAGCGGAAACAACCAACATGACGACAGGTCATAACAAACACGACACTTTGCTTGGTTGGTTGGGTGAAAAGAACGCTTAGTGTGGCACTTGACTTCCTGGTGAAACCTGTGTTTGAGTTTTGCTGTTTTCTGGAGCATCGCTCATTCCGCCTCCGTAAGTTCCTTGGTGTCCAGGGTTTTGTAGGGTAGCGCGTGTGTGGCGCTTCACATGGTAGCGGAGCTTTGTAGTTTGAACCCGAGGAATGGATCTAAGTAAAGGAGGAGGCAAAGGAAGTGAAAGTGTCCCAGGAGTTACAGGATCACCCAGCGGTTCTCCTACTAGGATGGAAATGGGTACAGCTAGTGCACAGGTAGCAGCAGACACACCTGTTCCAGAAACTCCACCTAATGGTCTTGCAAGTAATCAACAGGGTTTTTGCATGGGTGGCCAATGCTTCGGTGGATGTGTTAACCCAGTTCCGAACTTAGCTGGTGTCACAAACTTAGCAGGTGGTCAGAACTTAGCTGGTGCGTCGAACTTAGCTGGTGTCCCATACTTAGCCGGTCAGAACTTAGCAGGGAATCAGTTTCCGTTTTCATTTCAGTCAGGTGTTGGAACTTCAGGATTTGTCGGGACTCAGAATTTTGGTTGTGCTCAGAACATGCCATGTCAACAAGGGTTTCAGAGTAATCTTGGTGGTGGATGTTTCAATCAACCGTTTGTTGCTGGGAACCCGTGTCCTCAAGAAGGAATTTGTCAGGGTGCTCGTGGACGGATGCCTCCAGGTGGTTTGACACCTCAGGCTTCTACGATTCGACAAGTTGCTGAACTCGTTGGACAGTTAGATCCTAATCAGACTAGAGAACTTCAAGTGATTTTGCAAGAACGTTTGTCAAGCCAAGCTCGCATGGTTCCTGAATACTTTGGTGATTTCCCTAGACCTCAGAGTGGTGTTGGATTTTTTGGAGATGGTCCTACACTTCCAGGTTTGCCAGCACCGATCAATGCTACAGGAAGTGGTGAAGCTCAGGATTCTTGGTCAAGTGGTAGGCCTGTGGACGTCTTTGCGAAGACGGAAAAATGGCTTACGCCAGCTCCAGTGCCGGATACTTCAAAATGGGCTAGCCGAGAAAGCGAAATAATGGGATTCAGTGAATACCTCTCCATGTTGACTTCATGGGCCGCCCAGGCCAGTCTCGAATTCGCACAAGAAATAGAGCAGTCGTCACGATGGAATGGAGTTTTGCACTGGGATGCCCTATCAGGTCCTGCCAAGAATAGATCTACAAGATTGCTTGCCATACTTAGAAATGCCTTTGTGGGTCACGCTCGAACGACCATGTTGATCAACGCGTTCTTGGAAGGTGTAAGCTTAGATGCCCACACCGGTGCTTTGGACTTACGAGTGGCTCGGGACCAAGTCTCAAACGGATATGAACTCCTTCGCCAAATGACGGTCGAATATAGCCTTCAGTCTCGGTCTGAGGCCCTAGCTCTTAGAACGGCCTTAGTGAGCAAGACTTTCAGTGTGAAGAGCAGTGAAGGTGGTAATTCTCAAGTTGCTGATGTGATTCGTAGAATAGATTACGAAGCAGCCCGTTTTTCCAGGCTACTTGGCACTTTGCCACCGTCAGTTGATGCAACAGGCCTAGGAATGCCAGAAGCTGACTTACTGTTGTTGCTTTTGAAGAATTTACCAGACCATGTCAGATCGTTCGTTTTACATCATGCTTCCGGGGAGTCTTACATGGCTTATCGTCGTGCTGCTCGTAACTATGAGGAGAGACAGCGTTTGTTTGGTGACTCTAAGTTTGGAAAGCCGTTGAGCCAAGTGTTTGGACAGTCTGGAGCTCAGAGCACGGAGATGCCCAAAGGGGATTTCAGTGATGATCCTGAAGGCGGTATCAATGCTATGGGTCAGACCCCTAAGTGTGGGAAATGCGGCTCACGTAAACATTCCACTGCAGATTGTACCACGGATTTGAGTAAGGTGCGTTGTTTTAGGTGCAATAGTCATGGTCATATCGGTGCTAATTGCCCTAATTCTAGGAAGACAGGTAACTCGGAGTCTAGTGGTAACAGTGGTTTTGTTTCTGGGAAAGGAAACGGCAAACAGAAAGGAAAAGGAAAACAAAATGGGAAAGGGAAGTCGAAGGATTCCAAAGGAAAGGGTTATGGCAAAAAGGGGAAACTCAACGAAATTTCAGAAGAGGGTTCCTGGTGGCCGGAAGATTCGTCCTGGTGGGATGATTCAAGCTGGCATGATTCGTCGTGGGACGAGTCGGCATGGGCCTCTGATGGTTGGGTTGATGCTTGTTGGAACGAATCTGAATGGAAGTATGAGTCAGAACATGATTGGAATTCTAGCGAAGACACTGGTAAGCAAGAGAATCATGTCGGAAGTTTGATCATTTCAATGGTTCATGGAGACACAAGTGGTGATTTTGACGATGGGTTGTTTTTGGATTCATGTCCGCAGCCATTTGATGTTTCTGTGTCAAGGGTTGGATTCATGCAAGAAAAGACATGCAGTAGAATCTTTTGCAATTGTGATGAGTGTGTGCAGGAACAACGTTTGTTTTCGGAAGCAATCAGGCGTGGCAAGAAAATTGGGACAGCACAGGACGCGTTAGGAAGCGGGGATGCAAGCGCGGGTCCAGGTGGGATTGCAGCGAAGGCATCTGCAGGGCGCGAGCTGCTGCGAACGGACGAGGTTGCTTTCTGCGGTGGTGCTCAGGTCGGACTTGGACTAAAGGTTGAGGGTACTGACATGCAGGGAGCGAACAACAAGCAAACAAACGTAGGTAGCAAGCACATGTTTGGTGATTTTGGACTGAAAAGCCCCGGCGGTTGTTTGGATGACTGTGGTTGTCTTTCAGGTTTGATTTCACCAGTGAAAGCGAAGATTTCCAAATTTCAGGTTTCAGTTTCAACATTTTTGTCGTGTCCCCGAGACACCGTTTCAGAGATGAGTCAGTTGAGACGATATGGTCAGTTTTTGTGGCCTTTGTTGTCTCAGCTGTCAATGGATGATGCGACTTGGTGGCTTTTAGACAGTGGTGCATCAACAACAGTTTTGGCTGAACGGTATGCAAAGTTTTATGGGATAGAGTGCAAAGATTTACCCCAAGATGATTCTTTGTACCGTGCTGCAAATGGGACCGAAGTCAAAATGAAAGGCAAAGCAGTTGTTGGTGTAAACGTTTTCATGACGAATGACTGGGGAGATCAGAAGTGTGAGAGGCATGCTCAACTGCGTGCTTTGATTGGAAATATCCAGCATAATATCATTTCGACTACTTCACTGTGTAAGGCTGGCTGGGAATTTTGGCAAGGCAAGGATTGGTTTGAGCTTAGAAGTAAGCATTCCGGTGAGAAAGCAATGGAAGTTGGTTTCTTTGCCGGATGTCCATGGTTGAAAGTTCGTCCTGACCTTAGGCCTCAGAAGGTTAGTTTTGCACCAACCTTAGATTCTTCAGCTGGTTCCTTAGTTTCTCCGTTGACCCGTGCAAGTGAGTTAGAACTCCAAAGGCATCGCCTTCAGGGGCACGTGCCACACCATCCAGGATGTCTGCAATGCGCCCGAGGGCGTAGTGTCTTTCAGCACAGGCGTAGAAAGGAAGGTGTGACAGAATGCGAACTCCAAGCAGACTTCGCATATCTATCCTCCCGAGGGGAATTTACAGAAGAAGAAGTCGACAATTGTTTTAAGGTGCTAGTGATGACGGAAATGTCTAGCAACTGTGTTGGGTATGTACTGGTTGACAACAATGATCTTACTTCTGCTCGATCCCAAATTGTGAAATGGCTTGAACACTTCGGTTTGAATAGTGAGAAGTCCTCCATTGTTTTGACGACTGATGCAGAAAGGTCTGTTGGGCAGTTGATTTCAAGAGCTTCCACCAATTTTACGTTCACGGTCCGCCGTGCAAATCCCCAACAACATAGATCTGTAGGTGGAGCTNAACTCCAACGGCATCGCCTTCAGGGGCACGTGCCACACCATCCAGGATGTCTGCAATGCGCCCGAGGGCGTAGTGTCTTTCAGCACAGGCGTAGAAAGGAAGGTGTGACAGAATGCGAACTCCAAGCAGACTTCGCATATCTATCCTCCCGAGGGGAATTTACAGAAGAAGAAGTCGACAATTGTTTTAAGGTGCTAGTGATGACGGAAATGTCTAGCAACTGTGTTGGGTATGTACTGGTTGACAACAATGATCTCACTTCTGCTCGATCCCAAATTGTAAAATGGCTTGAACACTTCGGTTTGAATAGTGAAAAGTCCTCCATTGTTTTGACGACTGATGCAGAAAGGTCTGTTGGGCAGTTGATTTCAAGAGCTTCCACCAATTTTACGTTTACGGTCCGCCGTGCAAACCCCCAACAACATAGATCTGTAGGTGGGGCTGAGCGGGGAGTCAGACGCCTTAAGGAGAATTTGTCTGTGTTAAGGGCAGATATGAATGAACATGGATATGATGTGCCTTTTACATGTGAGAGTCTCAAGCTCATCACCATGTACATGGCCCTGACTCACAATCACTTCGCAAAGGCACCATCCTCAGATATGTCTCCACTTGAGTTTGTTGCGGCCCGTAGACTTAGCAAGCCACATGTTGCAATGTACGGAATGGTTGTACTTGCAGAACTTCCAAGTAGTTTGGTGAAAGACTCGCCTAACGAAACACGTAACATCGAAGCTATGTATCTGCACCCCGGCTTAGGAACAGGCCCAGTTGTGCAAGGGAAGCTCCGTTTCAATGGAAGGACTGTTCTGAGACGTTTCGTGGCTCGGAACTTGAAACCCATTTTTCCAGTTAAGTGGCGTGTTGAACTTTCAGATGAGTTGTTGATCAAGGTTGATTCAGGATTGCCATTGCCTGCTCAGAATGCTGAACACGTCCTTGAACCAGGTGATGAAGGCTCGGGTGGTGGAGCAGCAACAGCTGCAGATCCTTCGCCGGATTATGTGGAGTATCCAGACGGGGCACCGCCTGAACTTGTTCGTGAAATGAAAGAGTCTGATGACACCTTGGTTGACAGTAGATCTAGTAAGAGAAGACTTGATGTTTCAACTGGTAGTGGTGTTTCGAATCGTCCTATGACCATGAGGAGGCAAGGTCCGTTGGTTCAGGCTCCGGCCATCACTGAACCAGCGGGAGAAGAGGAAGTTGTTAGTAGGGATGTTGAGATTTCAGGCCATCCACCAGTTTTTCCGAAGACACCCAGATGTCCCGCATGTGATACAGGTATGGTTGCACCCGGTATCCGTCACAGTGCTGATTGCCGTAGAAAGTATGCAGAGTTCCGCAAGAGCCATGGTTTGCCAGATCGATTTTCACCAGCTACCACTGTTGTAGATTCGGACAGTCGTTCAGGTGTGTCCCCAACTCCGGATGTTTCTGTTTCTGCTCCTGCTCCCGAGATTGTGGTTGCGGCTGAAATGGAAGAGGTTGAGGAGCCCGACACGTCTGCTGGAGAAGTTGCAGTTCCAGGACCGTCTGAAGAGTATCGTCAGAGATTCAAGAGGACGGCACCGTCAGAGTTGGAAGATCTGGAGAGAGAGATTGGTGAAGAGAATGAGGACAACATTGGCTCATTGGTGGACTTGGATCTCTTTTGGTCTGAGTCTGGGCAACCTATGTTGGCCTCAGTGACTCTAGCTGATGCACAGTTGGTCAGGGAGGTAGCTACGTCACCAGAATTCTATGATGGTGAGATTGATTCCATCCAATTTAGTTCAAAAGGGGGACATCAAAGCAAGACTATGTCCTTAGGTGGTGCCACGATTTTACTGTGGGAACCAGACGAAGTGATCGACGACTCGACCCTGGCCAATCTTGATGCGAAGCTTGGATTCCTTGGAATGCAAGAGGAGATCCAAAATTTGGATGCCTGCCGAACTGGCGAAGCACTTACAGAAATGCAAGTAGCCAATCTGAAACGCAAGCATCCAGAGCTGAGAGTAATTGGTTGCAGATGGGTCTCCGCCTTCAAGAGTGACACCAGAGTCAGGTGTCGTATCGTAGCTAAGGATTTAGCCCGAGGCTCTTCTGCTAAAGCCCTTGGCTTTAGCAGTCCCACCCCCAGCATCGAGGGGTTGCACCTTTTCTTGACCTTGGTTTCGAATCGAGACCTACGGCTGTTATCCATCGATGTAAGCCATGCGTTTATGCACAGCCCCATACCCAAAGGAGAATGGATTGCTCTTCGTCTTCCTCTTAGTGTTTCCTTTGAATCAGGAGACCCTGTCCATCTACTACTGCATCGTAGTTTAAATGGACTTCGGAACGCCAGTGCTCATTGGATGATGCTACTATCGAAGACGATTCAAAGCATTGGGCTATGGAGTGACAGCATTGAGCCGTGCATTTATGGTGGCTACATTAAAGATGAAGATTCAGGTGCGGCGGCTGGTTTCGCTATGCTTGTGGCATACGTTGATGACATTTTGATAGCTTCATCTACACCCAAGGCCGAAGAGATCATCAAGAAGAAAATTGGAAGCGTGGTGCCAGTGAAAGTGACCGGACAAGTTTGCAGGTCTTCTGATGGAGGTGGCGAGCTCACTTTCATTGGAAGAAAGATTTCCCGGCATCCTGGGCATTCTGGCATCCTTTTGAGCGTGGATGATCAATATTTGGCTGGAACCTATGAAGAGTTTGGAATCAAGTCTGGTAGCTCAGCAGCACCAGACGTGGCGGCACATCTGGAACGTACAGTTTCAGATCCCAGTGCCAAGAAACCTCTTTCAGCTGAAAGCTATCGCCGATTTAGGCGTTGCTTAGGCAAGCTTCTTTGGCTTAGCCAAAGCAGACACGATTTGAAGCTGTGGCTTTCACTTGTGGGAACACAACAAGCGGCTCCTTGTCAAGGAACGGAATCTGCAATACGGTCTATCCTGCGCTTTTTGGTGCAAGATACCAATGTGTTCTTGAGTTTGCCTTCGAATGAGTATGAGAACCTGAAGTTTGATGAACAAGACAAGATGCCATCCTTCTTGCACTCGTTTGCCGACGCATCCTTTGGACCGTACAGGTTCAATGGAAGAAAAGGGATCAGTGGAGGCATCGTGATGTTTGAAGGTGGTGTCGTACGTGCTTTCGCACGTCAACAACAGGCTCTATCTTTGAGCTCCTGTGAGGCGGAGATCTATGCGGTCCAACTTCTTAGTCAAGAAGCCGTGGCCTTTTCTTACTTCACCCACAGGTTGCTCTATTCGATTGGCGAAGTCTCCGAACCAGAACCCATTCAGATCATGTTAGAATCAGATTCAAGTTCGGCTCTTCAGCTGTTGTATGCCGAAGGTTTGCCTCGAAGATCTCGACATATCGAGATACGCCTTCTTTGGTTGCAAGAGCAGATGAAAATCAACAAGATCAAGGTCAGACACCGAGCTGGGACTGAAAACCCGGCAGACTTATTCACGAAGTGCCTTCCAACTAAGACGTACATGAAGCACCGTTTGGCTTTAGGGTTTTTGACTTGGAATGGACCTTTGTGTGACATTTTGCTCCTGACTCCGGTCAGCGATGTAGGTTTGGCGGTTTTAGAAATTTGTTGTTCGGAACATTCTTCCCTCCGTCTTGCCTGTGAGACATCGAAGATTCCGTATGCAGGTGTGGTGAAGGACCTTGAGTTGTTGGGTGTTCGGAGAAGTGTTCAACGTTTTATCGGTCAACACCGCAATGAGGGAAGGTGGGTTCACATGCATTTTTCCACTCCTTGTTCGTCGGGATCGCCGTTGAAGCATTTCAATGAAGGTGAGACGGACGCAGATCGTGCCTGGACCTCAATCATGTCTGGAGCTTTAGAGTTGGTTAGTAGTGAGCCCAAGTGTCACTCTCTGTCGTTTGAACTGCCAAAGAACAATGCAGTCTGGAACCGAGATCTCACTGTCAGGACCTTAGAAAGAGGATCAATTTGTCATGCCCAAGATGTTCACCTTTGTCAAGCACAGTATAAGTCGAAAACTGGAAAGCCCATTGGTAAGGTTCTGCAATTCAGATCAACACATGAGGGGTTTGGTAGAAGCCTAGGTAAGAGGTTTGGAACCTGCAACTGTAAGTTTCACGCCCCGTTGTCTGAAGTTTCATGGACCGACACCGGGTACTATAACCCGACTTTGGCTCGTGCCTTGATCAATGCGATAAAGGCTGTGAGGAGAGAATGCTGCAAGGGTTGAAACACTTTGGGATGTTTTGATTCTGTGTGTTTTTATTGTTTGAAACGATTTTCGGTGAAACCTTCTTCGATTTCAACAACCTGAGTTTTGTTTTGCGTAAGAAGACACATTTCATGTTTTGCAGTCACAGGGTTAGTCTTGGAATCAAGAGTCGCTGTGATGCGTTGTTTGAAACTGCTGAATCTCTGTGCTTCGATCTTAGCGTTTTGGGCCTGGAGCTTAATAGCTGGTTGGGACCATAGAGATTTCAATCTTGCACATTTTTGCATGTCAGTTCTAAGATGTCAGAACTTCACTCACGCCTCAACGGTAGGATTACTCTCCTTTTTCTTGGAAGTCATTTTTGTCGCACTGGACGATCTTGGTTTTGTTTGTCTGCTTTTCCGCACCTTAGAGTTGATCAACCTTTGATCTGAGCCATGGCTGGACTGAATAAGTCAGAATTCGACTCCTTGGTGGGCCTTTTGGCCAGGGCTCACTATCATGGCGACACAGCTATGTTGGAGCAGCATGTCACCAAGGCTTATGATGGGTTGGTGAAGAATCAGGGGTGCCTGTTGCAGATCTGCCTCCGGTCCCTGGTGCGATGACAGATGGATCCAAACGGCGTTTAACTGCCGATTCGGTGTTGGATGAATTCGACAACTTCGAATTCGTTGAAGATCCAGAGGAGATTCTTGCTCACAAGCTGGAATTGGAGGCTATCAGAGACGAGATTGAGTCAGCCAACACTCCGGTTGTTCCTCCACTGGCAATTGGACAGTATGGTGCAGCAACTGCTGCAGTGAACCGTGGTGGCATCCAAGGTTCCGTGCCCTTGCCCAAGGGTGTGCTGTCAGATGAAGAGTGGGGTCTTACCCTATGCGAGCTTCCAGCTGTTGCCTCTCTGGAGATGTCTTATGAGCAGCTGCGTGATCGTGCCAGGACTGGCGACACAAAGCTGCGAGGATACTTGTCGTGGCTCTGTGGGACTTATGGTCCGGCAGGAATCCGCCAGATCCAAACCTATGGATCATGTCGCAGTCAGGGCTTTGATTGTGCAGCATGGTTGAAGAGGCAGTGCTGGGATGTCTGTGAGGCTGGCAAGGATCATCGAAGCTTTGAAAGGAAGTTTGCTGGTGCAAAGCCGAAGTCTCGAGCAGCAGTTCCAAAGACAAAGAGTTGGTCCAAGAGCTCAGCATGATGGATGTTGTGACCGTTTTGGGTGACTGGCAATGGATGGTCTTTGTCGGTTTTTCTGTTAGGTCAGTGCATGTGAGATGAGCTCTGGATGGATTTGGCAACAGCGTTGTGGATTGCAATGTTGTGGAACCGGATTGGTATTGATCCGATAGCTGCTATGGCTGGTATGGGATGGAGGCTCACCTATGACTTCTTTCAGTGTTTGGATGTTGAATGTGACCGCTTTGGGTGGCTAGCTTTGGATGGACTTTGCTGGTTTTCTGATAGGTCATGGGCATTCAGACATGTTTCTGCTGGCTTTCAATGGGCAGAGTTTTCTATGCATGGTTTTCTACTATCTTCGCTTTGGGCTATCTTGAGGCACAGTGGTGACGATGATGCATCAGTGCTTTTGCTGATAGAAGATGGTGATTGGAATTCGTTTTGGCTACAGTGGCATCAAGCTCGAAAGGGGGTGTGAATGTTTGCTACCCACTGCTTATGCGAGCTTGCTGCTTTCTATGACGTGCTGTGGCTGATTTTTGCGAGCTTTTGTGCTCACTTTGGTTTTTCAATGGTGACGTCTGGGTGCAAAGTGCTGCAAATGGATTTTTGCCACTTTTGGTGGTATTTTATGCCTGGACAACAGATATTGCATATTCAACAACAGTTATTTGGTTTGGTGCTCTTACCACACTTGTTTACAGTGGTTTTGGCTGCATATCCGTGAAGAACCAGTGTTTTTGGCAAACAACGTTTTCCAGTTTCAATTTCAGAAGATGCCATGCAGTTTTATGGAGTTTGTGAAGAGATGTGATGTTTTTGAAACATTTCTTTTACACTTGTGAAGTTTTTGCATGAAGACTTGATGTCACGATTTGATTTCAACGTCTTTGATGACTTGCAGTTTGGATGTTGCATCAGTTGCAACTTTTGTCCGATCAGAATGAATTCATTTTTCTTTCGTGTTTTCCGTCTCAAGGAAGCGGAAACAACCAACATGACGACAGGTCATAACAAACACGACACTTTGCTTGGTTGGTTGGGTGAAAAGAACGCTTAGTGTGGCACTTGACTTCCTGGTGAAACCTGTGTTTGAGTTTTGCTGTTTTCTGGAGCATCGCTCATTCCGCCTCCGTAAGTTCCTTGGTGTCCAGGGTTTTGTAGGGTAGCGCGTGTGTGGCGCTTCACAAAAGAAGGAAACCAAACTCTCTTCAAGCACCATGGCAACTTGTCCATCACGAAGGTGAGAAGGCTGTTTGTGTAGAAGAGCATCAAGAATGAGGAAGAAAAATAGGAATCCAGCCAGCAAGGAGTCCAGTGGACTTCGTTAGAAGGCCAAAGGAGGTCTTTCTGATGGGACCCTAGTTTTCTTCAACAAACTTGGACAGAGCAGATCACTTTGGACCGTTCCATGGCAGCAATCGGCGGAGAAGCGGAAGTCGCAAGCAGATGATCACTTTGTTCCGCGGGCGGGAGAGGGGGAGAAGATGAGAAGATGAGAAAGGTGAAGTGAAAGGAGGATATTCTCGCTCCAGGACCAGCCTCAATGGTGGTAAGCTGGATTGCGAAAACACTTGCTCACAAGGGAAGTCATAAGGAGGGAGTTCCAAGTCAGACCAACCTAAAGGTTGGAGAGCTAGAACGCAGAACCTTCTCTCCACAATGATGGTCAGTAGTGTGATAGAGACAAAAAGAAGGATGTCAATATAAAAGTGCTCAGTTCTCGGACCGTCCTGAATGGCGGCGAGCGAGAGCAAGAGCATGTCATCGGTGCATCAGAGGAGGGAAGCTCCAAGCTAGAGTCAACCTAAATGGTGGAGAGCTGGACGAGGGATCCATCCTCCCTGAAAGAGAACAGCCAGCTCTGTCATGAGTGTGAAATAAGAGAGCAGAGGATAGTGCTCCGCCCCCAGACCAGCCTAAATGGCGGCAAGCGGGGTCAAGAGCAGGTCAGACAAGCAAAGAGGCAAGGAGGAGGTTGAAGATCGTCCCAGGACCAACCTAAATGGTGAAGAGCTGGTTCAGTCAACCTTTTTCAACCTTATCTTTGCCTTTGCCCTTGCCTTTATGGCCTCCTTTGTCCTTGCCCTATTCTTGCCTTTCTTTTCTCTTTTAGGGACAAAAAGGAGTTTCTTGGGTCAGGGAATCATCCCCTTTGGAGCCTCTTTGGCTGGCCCATGAGAAGAAGGTTTACCTTTCTCCGGTTCTAGCTCAAAGCCGGCATATACAGTGCAAGGAGCTTAGTCGGTGAGCCAGGATGCACACCAATAGGAGGTGGGCGTTCTGGAGGAGGCACGACGGTCGGTATCCGGCATGCGTGGAGAAGGTGGTGGAATATTGCCCAGAGGAGCAGAAGCGAGCGGAGTACTGGTGATAGTACTGGAAGCGGCAGAGTGCAGAAGATGAGCTGAGATTTGTTTGGCGCTTCATTCTACGACACGCTGTGGCAGCGACATCCAGTTCAGTGGGTTTCACCTTCGAAAGGCTTCAAGGGGGCTTGAAGAGGCTTCAAAGGGGCTTAAAGGGGGCTTGAAGGGGACTTAAAGGAGGCTTCACCTTCGAAGGCTTGAAAGGGACTTGAACAGGGCTTCAAGGGGCTTGAAGGGGGCTTGAAGCCTTCCGAAGGTGAAGGAGGTTTCGAAGGAGCTTGAAGGGAGCTTGAAGGGGGCTTGAAGGGGGCTTGAAGGGACTTCATCTTCGAAAGGCTTTAAGGAGGCTTGAAGGGAGCTTGAAGGGGGCTTTAAGGAGGCTTGAAGCCTTCAGCGCTGAAGGAGGGCTTGAAGAGGGTTTGAAGGAGGCTTCATCTTCAGAAGGCTTGAAGGCAAGACAATGGTTTTATCCAAGAGAGAGGGGTTGTTGCCGGGACCAGAGTTTGCGTGGTCACAGTGATTCCTGTTTTTCTTACAGCTTTGGTTGCTGTGTTTCTTGTTGTCTTGGTCCTTTTTTCGGGCGCTATCTGCCATCTTGGTTGCAGTTCTGTGCCTGGACAAGGGTTGGATTCTTGCGTGGTCGTTTGGTTTTCTTTTTTTGTTGCTGTTTTGGTTGGCGCTTTCGTTGCTCTCTTGGTTGCTGTTTTGGTCTTTGCTTTTGTGT
>DF241523.1:0-5000 GCA_000507305.1 Breviolum minutum Mf 1.05b.01
AGGCCAGACGTAACCGGAGATTCGTATCCAATAAAGAGTGTTGACCCATTATCAGGTGAGCCCCATGCTCTTGAAGGTATGGATTATCTCACATGGATGAGGAACCATGGCAAGTATCGACAGTTCGTTGAAGGCAATGAGTCAATCATTGTTCGTTCGTACAACATGGCAAGATTCCTGCATAAACTTCGTTGGGCNAGGAATTACCAGTCTAATGGTAGCGTGAACATCAATCAAGAGACACAAGACTACTACGTTGATATTGATTCGCTGTTCGAAGCCGGGAAACTAGTTATCACTCCCAGGAATGGTGTGCATTATTGGCATGAAGACTACAATGACCCAGACTATCTAGCGCCATATGCGAGAGATGATCACATTCCATACCCAGAAAGGGAAGACTGGAAATTTAGAGCTGGGGGGTCATTAAATTATGCCTTGAGACACCTGATTGGCAGAACCGATGATAGGGGAGCAATCCTCAAGTGTAATCTTGGAGCGTGGGTTCTTATCGAAGACCTACTCGAAAAGGATTACCTATGGCATGACAAGCTACGCTATTGGAATGCAAAGAGATACAACACTGGGGAAGCCAATCATATCAAGAAATCAAGAATCGGACTCATCGTAGATCTAACCTTGGCAGAATATAGGAAAAAGGGAAAATCAAGATTCCAAATCCTAGGACTCAAAGCTGAAGATCAAGTGATTTTAGATGACATCATCCGAGAGCATCGAATCGATCCTCCCAAGAACAATGAAGACCCATTAGGAGCAAAATACAACGGGTGGATCATGCCTGTGGCAATCAGGGCCACCAGTGGTAATTCTGATAAGAAGATGAGATTCGAGCTCGACCCCTACATGATGATGCACAGATTGGACTTGAGAACAGCCCTTACCCTAGAAGGCGGTTACCACGTGACTTCCCCAACAAACCTGAAATCGATACTCGAGAATGGAATAATGCCAGGAGGTACCGAGGGCAATAGGGTCATGAGCTACTTCGGGGTGTTTCCTCCGTGGGATCGTAGAAATAGATCAGCTCGAACACGATCGCCGATCCCGGGCGAATTATGGATGGTCGTTATCTTTGTGCCACCGAGCGAACTTTCGAGATTCGGTGCAGGCTTGTCCGGATCCGGTGATATACTTGTCCCTCAAGTTATCCCGCCAGACGAAATCAAAGAGATATGGATAGCCCGCAATTGCAGCGCAGAAATTGACCAACAGACCAAGGAGAAGAGGTGGGTTATCACATCACCAAGAAAGATATTCTCCAGGAAATTGGCAGACGAAATCGTCACATACGCCGACTTCCAGACACTTGGTATCCAAGGTTTCATGGCAACAAGGGAACAGGTGATTAGTGATGCTATCGAGCTCACTAAGAGATTTCCACCTCTCCCGCTGGGCGATCCCCAAGATTTACAAGAACTTAAAGAGGACATCGAAGAGCTCCAAAAGGGGCTGGGGACATCGCTGAAACTTGAAGACGAAACAAGGTCAAGAGTAGTCATGAAACTTGCGATTTATCATGTGCCATCTAAGCCAAAGATTATGAAGATGCATGACAGGAAGTGTCCGTGTTGTCTGACCGAGACACCATCATTTATTGCAGTTTGTCTATTTTGTCATGCTGAATTTTGGTCAGCCGGAAAATATGCAAGGATCATCCCTGAAGGAGAAGAACACAAGACCAAATGGGACAGGGAGAAGATCAACAAAGCTGCAGAAGAAGCGTACCAAAAGGCACAAAAGGAGAACGAACAACCTCCAAAAGAGAGTAAAGAGAGAATTCAGGAAGACGAGAAGGAAGTTGAGGTAAAGGCCGAAGAACTCGGAGAAGAAAGAGATGAACAATCAAAGCAAAAGAAAGAAAAGTCTGATGAGAAATCCTTTGCCGACGATGNGGGAAATGGCAACAGAAAGGGAGAAATGGTCAATGGGAAAACCAAGGACGAGATAAGGGGAAAGGATTTCAGCGTCAATATCCTGGTGGATGGGAGTACCGTGGAAGGTATTAAACATCTACTTCCCCGAAGAGAACATCTGAGAGCCGGGCACAGCGTAGGTTTCACAAAATCATTTATGATGCCGTAGCTGAATTGTCCATAGTGCTTTCATCTTTCAGAGGATTTGTTTGCATCCGCAACATTTCCGAAGTATGAAAAGGATGACGTATTCGTCCTATCTACCACTAATTAATTTTCAATTTGAAGTCATGCCAACGAGGCCATCGGCGTGTGTGACCAACTGTAGTATAGGATATCGCCCATTTCCGTCAAATGAAACGGTCGTGGGGGGTGTCAACAGGAATGGACCCACACATATGTGCCACATGTACATCATATGAGTACATGTCGCCTGCTGATGCATGCCCCGTTTGGCTCAAGGCTGTGACCTTTACCGTACTGGAAAGGTTAGTGAAGTCCAAAAGAAGCGCGAGTGACCTTGTACCATATCACATATCTGCACTGTTGATATTACTGACTTATTATAGCAGATATATCGGTGGTACTGCCGTTGACAGATATCATGATGTATTGTGATGAATTTGGCTGAATGATTGAATGATGAATTATGTAGTACTTGAAGTTGTGTGTTGCAGCAATTTGCAACAATATGCTGCGTTTTAGGACAGATCACGGACACAGAGTCACACAGTACTGACTTCGGATACTTCGGGATGAAGCCAAATGACTGGCTAAACGGCTAAACGGCAAGAAGAGCTAAACGGCTCGGCTAAACACAACAACTCGGAATGTGGCACTCAAACTTCGTGACACAAAAACCCAGCTCCTTTCAGCTCCTTTCTCGGGATGGTAGGTCCTGGTAGGTGGTACAGTGGTACAGTGGTGATATCCGAACGTTTGTCTTTAGAAAATTGCCACATATTGCCACCATGTGCTGAAAATATCTACAGATTACGGATGTGTACACAAGGGTCCAGCACGTGCAAAGCTCATCCTGACAGAGCGGCAGTTGCGAATGTTGAATCCTGGCAACACCGTTGAGAAGGTACATTTTTTGAACCATACTTTGTAATATGTCGTATGTGTTCAATTGAAGCCAGTTAACTGTATATTACGTATAAATAGGTATAATACTTAAGTACGGTATGTCAATGTGTCAACGTATGTCATTCTGCTCTCTTTCTCTAAAGAAATGCCACCAACATCCACCGACATGATTGAATCGATTGTCACTGCTTTCACCGCTCTTTCACCTTGTACTACTTGTACTGTAAGGCTGCAGTGATCCTCCTTTGCGACGCTCGGCAGAAAGCGAAGAAAGAAAAAGAAGCAGAAAATGTATGAATTTTATGGAACATGTTATGAACTTGTTTGGATTTTTTGGTCATTTTGGTGGTCAGAATGTGTCAAGGTGGCAAGACAATGCAAGTCAATGCCCGATGTTTCAAAATGGCAAACATCGAGTTTGTTTAGACATCGCCAGGAGCAAGCGAAGGGTGTCGCAAAAGCACAGCTTTGGAACGACTCGAGGTGAAACTGAAAACGTGAAAAACACGAGAAGAACACGAGTAAAAACACCTCAGATGTTTTTTCGTTTTTCGGATTGTTGATGTTTGTTTCTTTACTTTGTCAAATTTAATTTGTTTTGATTGAATAAAGTGTTCTGTGTTTGATATGTCTTTGTTTCTGATCTTGATGTTTTCGTTTCATGTCTTGATGCGTCCAGATGCAGCGTAGGGTGCATCTCATAAACGTTCATAATATAGACATCATGTCATCATGTCCACCTCTCAAAAAACTTCCAAAAATCTATGAAGTATGTATTAATGTATACATTGTATAATGCATATTTCATATACCTTAAAACATCGAATCTATGATATCCTACAATACCAGGTAGAGACTTAGGTTCTTCGTTTCTACCAGCGCACACAGTGTAAGCATCTCAGACCCACGTGGCTTAAAGTCGCTTCGTCGAACGAGACACGAGTTGCCCCTCCACGAGATTGGACCTCGACGTGTTGCATAGCAACGTGCCAACGTGTTGTATGTGATAGCGCCGACAGCGACGTCCCATAGCGATAGCTTAGTATAGCGACTTCTTTCTTTAATTGGTGTTTTCATTACACTGTGTTTCACCCGGAATATCCAATTCATCAATTCTGTGTTTCTTCAATTTGTTCGAGTTCCTTCGACACTGATAAAGTTCGTAAAAAGATGTCAGTTTTTGTCGGATTTCTAGCGGTTCTTTGAGCAATTATTCTGTCCGCGTGTCCGAGCTGTTCGACGATGTTGTTGGTGTGGTTTTTGATGTAGGGCGTTTTGACATGCCTGAAGAATTCAATGTTTGATTTTGTGTAGTATCCATCTAACAAATTACTTTTGCAGCAACTTGAACATCTCAATTGTTGCGACCTGTTTTTTTTTCTCAAAAGAAAACGGATTGCATGAAAGAGATGTCTCCTTTGAGTATTTCGCACGGACGTCACTTTTCAACACGTCCGGTTTCCCACATCTCGTGGTTAGAGCACTTGCAGTCACTTGAAATCACAAAAGAACACTTCACAGATTCATTTGATCTACGTTTGATTCATATAATAATTCATATTATATTCATATAATTTATGTGAGCAATATGCTGAGTGCCAAAGTCCGAACCTACAACCTTGCTCGGCTTCAAAATAATCACTTTGTCACTGTCAACTTTCACTGGTTACTGGTTTTCTTTTCTTTTGAAGCACGATCAGTGTCTCAGTGTCAGTTTCTTTTAGAGTTTGAAAACAGAGAAGAAATCTAAGAAGTACAGTGTGGTCAGAGAAGCCTAGAATGATTTTTGTCTTCAAAACATGTTTGGTATTTTGGTTATTTCGCAATCATCTGCATCATTTTGCATTTCTTGCATTTACGTGTATATTTTACTTTTTACATACACATATACGTTAATATACATATACAGAATCTGTATTGTGACATAAATATAAACATTTGTAGATGTGTATGCATGTATATACAGTATGCGGAATA
>DF241523.1:10000-32432 GCA_000507305.1 Breviolum minutum Mf 1.05b.01
AAAAGGCAGTTCCGTTTACGACGGACCCGCGGGACCCGCGGGACCAGTGCCTTCCGCATTCTACGATGTGGGAGTCCCCTGTTTTTTTTTTGCTCAGATTTTCCAGGACATTCCAAGAAAGATTCCCAAAGGACCCCCCCAAAAAAAATTGGAACAAATACTTTGCTGCAAGTTTTTGAAAAAACATCTCTTGAAAAAACGAGACTTTTCTTTGGCAACTTTTTTGGGTAAAATTTTAGGAGTTAGTTCCAGGCTTACATGTTTTTTCTGCCCATTGTTTTTACAAAATTTTCTGTTCATCCGTTCATTACGTTCATCTTTAAGTTTTACAAACTCGTCACCGAGGCGCCCTTGAGTCCCACACGTTTCAGCCTTTGAGACGAAAAGCGGCAAAGGCTCAGGCGTCTTCTGGGACGTGAAAAAGAAGCAAAAGAAGCGATATGTTTTTTTTTGTCAGATTATCTTAAAATATTATATGATCGATATGATATGATCGTATTCCTATCGCATATGCAAATGATACAAATCATGATAGTCACTGAGTTCACACTTCACAAGGTTCCGCATGAGGATTATTTTAAATTATAACACAGGAAAAGTCATGCATGTCATGTACTTGTCATGTACTTGTCATGTCTGGATTTCGGAAAAGTCAGGCTTCGGAGCGCACGAAATGTCACGGTATGTCCTGTGTCTGTTGTCTCAGGTGCCCGGAGACAACCCGGAAACCGAGCGGCAACCGGCAACGTAAACCTGGTCCCCCCTGGAAAATGGTGGGTTGCTGGGGTTGATACGTTGTTTACGTTTCCTTCAAAAGTTCGACTCACAACTTTCCCTTTGCCTTCTCACATTTTGCATCGGAAGTTTACCCTCACCCGGATTTTCCCAGAACTTTGTGCTTCGCTTGCACGGTGAATTTTAAGTTCTGCCACTGCCAAGCAGTGGACACCCTTCCGGTCAGTTTTCAACCAGTGATCAACCATTCGTCATTTTGATCTTTCGAATCTATTGATCTATTGCCTGTTTTTTTAATGTTTTTTTAACTCTGGTTTTGCAATCAAGTTGAGAAAGTCAAGATATGCCGACGTCAAGGTTGAACTGAGTCAAAGATGTCGAGAGAACTTTTCAGTCGGCTCGGGTCAGTGTATCACATCCCAGTTCAGGGCATGTGCTCACACAACTTGTTTTGCAGGAGTTGTGCAAGTTGTGCAAAACAGCACATGGCCGAGAGATTTTAGGACAGTGCATCACCTTTACGAGCAGCGAGATCTGAGAATCTCATAGGAAAAAGATTTATGAGATGTCAAGTGCATGAAGCCCAGGAAGCATTGTATGACATTGTATATATAAATTGTATGATTGTAGTTGCATCTTTGCATCATCTCATATGTTTTAATGATGTTGTCCGACGGTCTTCGTAAGCGCTTCAATGTCACGTGCGCAATTCGACAGAGTTCAATGATTTCAGTTATACAATTTGTCGGTTCGATTCGATGAAATATTGTTTCCCAGAGAGGTGACATGCAGTGACAGACGAACAAAGTTGATGAAAAGACATGTGTGTTTTTTGAAAGAACTTGCTCTTGTTGTGCACGAACGGGATCGCAAATGCTCGAAAGTGATATGTTTTTCGTTTTCATCGCACGGAAACGGTGCGGCCAGGTTACCTGCTTCATCTGGCAACGAACCACGTGCACAACGTGCACAACGTGCTCGCGACTTTTCTAAACTGCAGAGCCATCAAAGTGAAGAAACGACAATACCGAAACGACAATACAAAGAGTTGTGGTAGAAATGTATCGAGATGTTTTCTGACAAAAATTTGATACCGCAACTTGTTGTACGTTAAACAAGCTGTGACCACAGCTTGTTTGTACGGAAAACTACGTCCTTCTTGTGCGCCAGAGAGTCGCCACCGCTGAGTTCTTCAGACGGAACACCCAGACGGAACACCCAAACATCCAGATTTCTCCGTCATGACGTTTGGCTCATCGCCACCATGACGGACATGACGTACAGCTCGTACACATGTGCTGGGGAGCGATGACCTGATGACCTAAAAAACCTTCCACGAATCTGACGAATCTGGTATTCTGTCACCAGTGCTGTGAGCCACCTTGCAAAATCACATCAGATTCTATATGAAATAGTGATTTTATGATCAGAGAATATACATTGTATGTACATGACTATATTTTAAAGAAAGATTCTAAAGATGCAACTCGATGTTTCATGATATTTGATAAAGATGCACGAACATGCAGACATGCAGGCTTTGAAAGAATGATTAGAATGATTAGAATGATTGTAGAGGTTGATAGAGCTTGATAGACGTTGAATTGTATGTTCATAGTGTTCATGTCGTCTTTACTTCATCTTTTTCTTCCATCTTTTCATGGAGTTCCTAGACATATTTTGAGCTAAAGAAGTTGCAGAAAACATGAAACACATAAAAAGAAGCAGGGAGTTTCGAGTTTCACGTTGGAGACACGGGATTCAGCGCGTAGCGCCTCGTCTAAAGATACATATATAAACAACATAAACATTAACAAAAAAACAGCATGTTTCCATGTTTTTTCTATTAAAAGATGTGTGTTTTTGTGTATAGAAACATGGCAACAAACGCAACACATGGTTTTTTGTAAGCCAACTTAAGCAACACAGAAGTTTTTTCAGGGAGCTTGTCGGCGAGGTCCTGGCAGCGGTAGAGCAGATAGAGCACGGAGAGGGACCTTTGGAAGCTTGCTGTGCTTGCGTCTTGTGATTTTCGTAGCAAAACAATGTGTTTGAAGAAAAACGTTTTGTTACGTTTTTTTTCAAAACCTTTACGAAACGTTAGAAGCGTGTCAAAGTTAGGCATCAAGGCAAGGCAAGAAAAGTGAGTACGAAACAATGATTGCACAGGGAATTTCAACAGTATTTGGCTGAAGTTAGTTACTTGGTGATAGATCTTAAGGAGATCAAAATGATAAATAAACCAAAACATACGAAACAAGTTGCACAAGTTGCACAAGTTGCACAAGGTACCTTTGGAGCGAAACATGCAACTTCGCTGTGTTGAACTGTGCTGGGAGGATTGCCGACGTATCTCTTTGGTGTGTTAATAGTGTTAGTGATCACTAAATACATGTATTAATTGTGCTAAATCGTATTAATCGTATCGAATCGTGTTAATTCTATTGACTAGTACATGTATCATTTATCATTATTATCATTATCTATCGCTAGAAGGCATTTTCAACGACTACCTTTTAAAAGTATTTTTAGAAGCAGGGAATATGAAAAGATGATAACACAGGCCCAAAGATTGATGTATGAAGATATATGAATGTATAGGATATGAAGACCAGTTTGCGCATGGAGAATGGCAAGGGTGAGGGTGAAAAGGATCTCAGGGTGAAATGGCATGATTTCGAGTTTTCGAACGAGTTTTCGACCGTCTGAGTTTGAGTCTCGTCTCCCAGTCAGTTTGACGAAGCAGAGAGCAGCGGAGAGGAACGGCGTCGCGCCGTGGCGGACGCAAAAAAAAGCACCGTTTCAAAAAACCAAATACCAATCGATCCCACCTGTACAACCGGTTACTTTGAAAGGGTTCCACAAAAAGCTTTGAAAGTTTTTGTTTTCAACGTGTCTTCCAACTCAAATTCAGATACATCCAATTCATTTCCAGTGTTTTTTCCATCGATGTTTTTTGAGCCTTTAAGGGAGTCTTTTCAGAATTTGGGGTATCCCCTTGCCGGGTCTTCAACGGGGGCGTCTCCTCCGATATCTTCCAGCTTGACGCCATCCGTGCATCCGTTTCCATTGGGCCATTGGGTTGATTTTCTGGTCACCTGAATTTCGGATTTGAAAAATAAATTGGTCATAAATGGTGTTTCATGACAAAAATGACATGGTCAGTATGCGATACCATGTGCTGACATAGCATGCTCAAAGATGCAGGAATAGCGCTTCACAGGAGTTGACCAATATGACTCGACCTGTATTTAACAATGTTAAATGGAAAAGATGCTAGGTGTGTTTCGATATGTGTAGAACATTTTTTTTGTTCACTCATTTTAGACTCGGCGGCGTCGATTGGAACATATTGGAGCTCAAGTCGATGGCCAAGCTTTTGTGACACCGCGTGACGCGTGAGACATTGCTTTTGTCACGGGGCTATCATGTACATCATTATACATCATTATACATCATATACGCGATGTTTAGGTGTTTTCCTTGGATTTGGTGGAATCAAAGCGTGCCCAAAGAACAAAGCTGAAAAGCCCATTTTTCTCCGGACCTCCAGACTGCCAACCATTCATCGGAGCAGTAAAAGCTGCTTCTTTCGAGTTTTGTGACAACGGATCGCAGGACCTGAACATGTTTTTCCCTGTTTGTTCTGACGAAGGTTTTTTGTTTTTTGAACCAGGGACTTCCGGAAAAATCAAAGGAAAATGAAAAGGACATGGAAAAACATTAGAAAAAATAATACATTAATAGCTTCAACAAACTCTCCACCTTTGAAGCCAAAATTTCTCCACCTTTCCCGCCGTTCAGCTCCAATGATGCGGCGGGCGCGGGTGCGACGCCCGCGATGGGCTGCGGAGTCCCACGGCTGCATCCGCCGACGCGTTGTCTGCGTCGACCGCGTCGTCGCTCGCCGCCGTTCGTCGTCGTCGTCCTTCGTCGCGTCCTTCGTCACGTTTGATTGTTCGTTCGAGGCTTCACAAAAGTACCAGGCGAGTGGGTGAGAGTTGTCCGTTGCGATGTAAATACGTATTAAACAGATATGAATATGCATGTGTATATCTTTTCAAACATACATTTATATTTACATATATTTACGTGTACTCTATTTATATCTATTGTCAATTTATCCGTGTATAGATGTCCTCCTGGTTGTTGTCTTTTACATGTATATACCTCTATTTATCTTGGCTCAATTCAGGGCCCTTGAGTCTACCGTGGCTATCAGCTTGAAAAGTGCTGACCTTATGTTGCAGAGCTGCCTGTTTGATACAGGTAGTGGAGCAGGTGGCGTACCCGGTTAGGGACACCCTGATTCCTTGTGGTAACGCTTGGTTATCCAGGAACCAGAAGCGGAAGAATCGAAGTGATCATGCAGTTTTCGTTGAAATCGCGAGATACCTCTCGCTGGGCGGCTTGGAGCCAAAGCCCGCTGGAACCTCTCAGCTCCGACGGAGACAAAATTGGGCTCCTACATCTTTGCGGGGGACTCGTCGGAATACCACGACTGGGAGTTTCGGGCCAAAGTGCGGATCCGTATGTACGAAGAGGCCCTGAAGTCCAAGAAGCTGGCCGAGGATTGCAACGCACAACCCGGTAGTGGCAGATCTTCCCTTTCAGGAAAAGGGAAGTGGCGTGGTAAAGGCAAAGGGCGTGGTGCACAGCCCGAGGAAGAAGAAGCAGAAGATGAGGAAAGAGTTGCCGATGGGAGGCAGCCTATTCCATGGAAGAAGACGAAGAAGACGCATACCCCAGAACCCCAGATGAAGAGGAGATCAATTTGAATTCATTGTTGCCCCCTAAGTCAGGAAAGAGTGAAAAGAAGTCTGACGAAGACATTGCCGACAGATCTTCGTTAGTTCATCCTGTTTTGGAGGGTCTTAGGGGAGATGCATTTCTGGTTGCAAGAGACATGGGTCTAGATGCGTTAGCTGCCAAGGGAGGATTGGATGAGCGAGTAGAAAGGATTAGGAAGATGGTTTTCCCTGGAGCAACTAAGAAGCCAGAGAACTCTTTCGCGCAGGACAGGGAGCAGGAGGGCCACTAGCTAGGCAGCAGGGTGAGAGCATGGAATCCTACTGCAGTCGTAGGAGGCATTGGTGGCGCACTCTTTGTGAGCTAGATCCCACCATATCACTCTCAGAGCATGCGTGCAGAACTGATGCTTGAGTTGTCAGGGTTGCCAAGACAAAAGCAACTCGTAGTGAAGGCGTGCGCAGCCCCAACCAAGTCAGGTTCAGCCATCACCCATTTGACCTTTGAGGCCATTGCTGATGTTTTGGTTGAGCAGTATGCTAGTGTTCACCTACGATGGTCTTTTGAGAATACCTCCCAGGGCACCCCCAAGGGGACCAATCCACCTTTCAAGAGAGTAGAATTCATGGCAGATGAAGAATGGGAATCCTGGGATGGTGATCAAGCATACCCCTATGATGATTACGAAATGGAATATGAGTACATTGGGTTTTGGGCAGAAGAAGAGACTCATGACGAAACCCAGAATGACCTTCATGGGGATTACGCTGATGATGTGACAGAGTATGAAGCCATTGCCCTTAACACAGCTGCAGAGACTGAATTCGATGGATTGAATGAAGCAGATGAGCGTAATATTGCTGAAGCTGCATTCATGGCTTTCAATAGCACAAAGGGAAAAGGCAAGGGCAAAGGCAAAGGAAAGGGTAAGGTAGTGAGATCACATTGAACACCGTCGTCAAAAGTTGTTTGAACTCAAGTCACGTTCCTATTGCCTTCGTTGTGGAGGAATGGGCCATCGGGCAGGGGATCCTCAGTGCAAATTTCCTGGGTAAGGAGAGTGGGAACCCAAAACCTGTAGCCTATTATGCAATCAGTGATTCATCAGGGAATGACTGCCCAGGGATCCATCTTGGAGCAGGTAAGGAGAAACATGCTGTTGCCAACATGGCGCTGTCATCAACCATTGCTAGGCTAGGAGGTTTGGTTGCCAGGATGGATGAAGATGAAGCCTTGAAACCCCCGGGAAGTGACACTGTGATGCCTGCATGGTTCCTATCGTGGGAAGACTTATTGGACCCTTTTACATGGAATGGACTACTACAAGACTGGGATAGTGAACAGGTACAAGAGCAAGGTGTTTCTTGACTTTTGTGATTGGGTACATGGGTAGGTATTACAATGTAAATGATCAGTGAATCCCCATTCTAAAGACTTAACAAGATTGGCCAGAGTATGGATCACTTCCAGATTCTCATTTGGGGCTTCAAGAACTGCTGTTGCAAGATCCTTTTTCTTCTTCCTATCTTCTTGGGGTTCTTCATTGATGAAATTGCCACACTGGAGACAGCAAGTTCTTGAAAGAGTCATTGAACTCCCCAAATTGTTGGTCCTTTCATGGAGCAATCCTCATATTTGTACTCAAATTCCCTTGTTCTCCTATCCGCGCTGTGATGTCCACATGTACGACAGGTCTTGCGAACAGTGTAACCTGTGCTACCCTGCACGCTGAACTCCTTTCACCCCCGCAACATTTTTTCGGGTAAAGGCGGGTATGGTGGTTTCTTTGGCGCCCCCTTTGGTCCACCCGTTGGTCTAGCCACGGACGATGACGATGAGGCAGCTGGATGCCTCCGGAAGAAATCTTCACAGTCTTACATGTCATCGACCCATGCATCCTTTGTGGTGGAAATGTTCTCAGGAAAAGAACAAGAAGTAATTGACAGACATGGTCAGTGTTCATGCACCGTTGCTTGACCCAGGCCATTGAAACAGCAGACATGGCACTCAGAGAAGATCCCAATGCAGAGTACGTTCATCCAGGACTGAGGGGTCGTGAGCGTATTGGGTACATGGCATCTGATACTCAGATGACCAGTGATGAAGTGTACCTGCATCTGCCTGAAGTCGACATGTGGGGAAACTCTTCCAAGGATCTCTACGTTGCATTGGATGAGGGATGTAACACTACATGCCATTCAGAAACATGGGCCACCCTGGCAGAAGATAAGTTGAAGCTGTATGGGTTGAATATGCCATGGAAATCAGATGAGGATTTTGGGGCTTGGACCCACCACGAAGACTCAAAGGACTATCCCATTTGCATTTTGGCTCAAAGATGGAGAAGCCGTGCCTGGAACCATGGATAGCCATCAAAATTCAGGGACACAGAAGACCCCCCTACTTCTATCATTCTATGCCCAATCTTCTTTGGGCCTTGTTAAGGATTTGAAGAAAGGAACAGCCATGATGGAATCCAATG
Organism: Breviolum minutum Mf 1.05b.01; assembly: GCA_000507305.1. Taxonomy (NCBI): domain Eukaryota; class Dinophyceae; order Suessiales; family Symbiodiniaceae; genus Breviolum; species Breviolum minutum. The sequence continues at coordinate 17,967 of DF241523.1, forward strand.
GTAAGTACAAGGAACTGGGATTAGCACGTTGCAAATCAACTGGAGTACTTCTCCTCAATATCGCCCAAAAAATGAATCATGTGAAGGAACCGTTCAAGTGCCACAGACCCTTTCGAACACATCTATTCAATATGACAGCCATGACAGCGCCGGCACACCTCCACTGTCAGAAAGTGAGAGGGTATGGACTACCAGGAAATGTCACGATCGATGAGTTCCTGCGAGAGGTGGCGCAGCCAAATGAGTGTGTGATTTTGTCGAGGTCATCAGATCCTGGGTTGCCAGAGATTAGAGGAAGACCTTTGTTGACACAGGATGCTCGGTATCAATTTGATCTGGATTCCATGCAGTATCGTGAATGAGTGTGTGATTTTGTCGAGGTCATCAGATCCTGGGTTGCCAGAGATTAGAGGAAGACCTTTGTTGACACAGGATGCTCGGTATCAATTTGATCTGGATTCCATGCAGTATCGTGACCATGTGGGACGCCATCCTGGGATAATGTGTGGATTGTTGAAACACAAGAACTTTCTCAACAACATGAAGTCGATGGTAGATGAAGTTACACAGTATCCCAAGTTGGTAGTGGACATTTTCTGCAAGACCGGCAGACACAGATCCGTGGGGGAGGCCACCTTGTTGGCAATGGAGAAGCTCAAGATACTCTTTGTGGTAGTGCACTCTGAAGCTCATGAACGTCGACGAGGCTGGAGAACCATGAGATGCGGATCTATAGGTTGGCATAATGATGGTGGATACGAAGCTCCATTGAAAGACTCGAAACCTCTATGGACCAAGGTGTTGCAGATGATGGAACGTGAGAGGGCTCCTGCAACCATAGTGCCATCACGTCGAGGGGAAATCGTAGATCTTGAAGCGCCAGGGTGGAGCAGCTCACGAAGAGCAGGTCATCTCGTCAGCGAAGGCGATCAAGATCACGAGTCCGGAGTAGGGGTGAGAAGGCAAGAGATGTGAGGGATTCTGCATCCAGAGGTCCAGATCAAGAACACCCAGGGCTGCATGTTTGACAGAACCCAAGACGCCTGTCGGAACTCCTCGACCTCCATCATTCTCACCTCCACCAAATCGACGAGATCATCGCGAAGAAGAAGACGAATGGATGGAGGAAAAGAAGGAGATAGCGGAGAGGGGCTGGTGGCAATCGCACAACCAGATGCCAAACGATGATGGTCAAGGTTCGTCCAGTGATCTGGCAGCTATGGATGCACGTTCTATGGGCCCATCTAAACTGACGTTGAGCGGTATGTCAGTGACAATTTCCCGTGCACGTCTCCAGACGAAAACTTGCAGAAGGGAGCTCGGGTGACGGTGAGAGTTCGTGGGACTGTGAACAGCACGGCAACTTCTTACCCCCAAGCTTTGACTGGTTCGAGGAAGACATCTTGGGTCAGAGCACGGGGTGGTAAGGGACGAGCACCTGGAAGGTGGAACTTGGTGGAACACTTCGTTCCATCTCCGAGAGAATGTTCTTGGAGGATCGTTTCGTTCATCTGTGGTGCAGTTATCCAGATCGTCTGTGGTCGTCGTATGAAAAGGAGTGAAAGTGGATCAGAAGGATTCTACGTTGGGATGATTGAGCTGAGCTTTCCGAGCCCACGTCTTGGCCCTTTGTGTCTGGCATAGATGCCAGACCTCTCTCCAAGGTTCTGGAAATTGGCCTCCGCTTTCCAGGCCACGGGGTTGGAAATCGATTTTCGGACAATCTCCACCATCTCGGCCTGCTTCCATGAAGTTGGGGTGTCCAACACACTCCTCTTTGGATTCTTGCTCCTCTCGGCCCTCTTCTCCCACTCGAAGAACTGGCATTCTCTCTGCAGGCACTTGTAGAAGAACCTGCCTTGAGGGAGCCCTTCCTTATTCACTATCAACCTCTTTGCCTCCTTCTGTATCTGGCCTCTCTTCTGCCTCGACGACGATGCTTGACTCCTCACACTTCCTGCCCGAAGACTCCTCTCCTGGTGACTCCTCTCTGGCCTTCTCCTTCATCCAGGCCTGCATCAAGGCCTCTTGTTGAAGGCTCTTCTCCTGCATGCTCCTTTGCCATGTCAATCGCCTGACTTTCCAGGCTCGAGGTCAATTGGCCACCCAGCCCCGCCGCAGAAATTGGCACCTTGGCGACGGTCCCATTTTGTGAAGCATGAGAGGACACCCCCAAATCCACCAAAGCCCAAGAGAATGCTGCAGGATAACCTAGAGAGGGACTTTTCTGAAGGACCTGGGGCGCCCAAATAAAAACCTTCGCGAAGGTCCCATTTTTTCAAGGATGAAATTGCGGCATTTGAGGCATTTTCAGATAGGTTGAGTGGTACCATTTCCCCTTGCAAGTTGGAAGAAGTAGCAAAGGACACCAACATATGGAGAAGAAAGGCATAAAGGAAGAACAGGTGAAAGAAGAGGCTCTTCAAAATGTGTCTTTTGGGGAAGTCTTCGACAATGCCAAAACCAGTACCATGACACAGAGACAGAAGAAACCATTGTAAGTGGCCTGGAATCCCTTCAACATCATGATCAAATCATGAATGGTTGGTTGACAACATGCCCGTCACGAAGAATCTTTTGGTAGTCACGTCCAAACCCAGGATCTGTGATCATCCTTGCGTTAGAGTTTGTGACGTTGGTCCTGAAGCCTGCCACTTGGAGGAAGACATGAATGAACTCTGTGATGGAATTGATCTAGCTGTAGTGGTAGTGAGGTATGAATCCCCAAATTCCCCATCACATTTAGAGAGGCTGTTGTCAGACCTCGAGTCACATGCAATTGCCAGTGGCATGAAATTGTTGCATGTTGACACCCTTGAAACCGGCAGATGGAAGGAAAACCGAGGTAGGGTTTCAGTAATGCATTTTGGGGCAGACCTTGCAGACGCCACAAATGATCCAGAAGTTGGAAATGAGTTCAATTCATGGGTGGAAAATAGAGACGTTGATTCCCTTTTGGCTTGGGCATTCACTGAGTGGTTGGTGGAATGTGGGCGTGATCTAGGAGTTGGGAACGGCATGAGTGTTGCTTTTCCAGCAGTTGTAGCTGAAGGTGAAGGTAGTGGAAAGGAACAACTTGATACCTTAGAAACCGCTGAAGACCAGACCATGGATAGGAGGATGGAACAAGAGATCTCAGAAGAACAACTGCTAGATGAAGTAGACATTCCTGGACTTCCTGCTTCAGCAGCAGAAAGACAGTTTGGGCGTGTTCCTGCTTCGGCGATGCTGAATTTGCTAAAGGCTGCACAAATTGATCCCGCGTTCATTGAGGCTGCAAAACTCCACAGATGCCCTGCGTGTGAAGATACCTCTGATAAGAAGAAGACCCACAAGGTATCTATGCCCTTTGAATATCGTTTCAACCCTACTTTGGGAATCGACCTAGGGGAAGTGGTTGACATTAAGGGGCAGAACATGGCGATGAATATGGCTTGTGTAGGAACTACCTTCCAATTGTCTCATGTGGTTCGTGTTGGTCACGGTCAGTGTTCGAGTTCTACAGTTTTCAAAGCACTTCAAGCTCGTTGGTTTTCATGGGCTGGTCACCCAGAAGCAGTTGTGTGATCGTGGTCTTCACAACAGGGGTGTGATGAGTCAGTACATGAGTGAACACAACATACACGTGTATCACACACCTCTTGAAACACTAGAAGGCATTGCTAGAGTAGAGCGTCACGGTGGAATAGCAAAGGTCATGTTTAGAAGAGTAGCATATGAAACCAAGCCTTCTACACAGTTGGAGGTTCAGACATGCTTGGATGAAGTTTGTAGGATTAAGAATGGCGCTGCAAGGCATAGAGGTTTTTCACCTACTCAATGGGTGTTAGGGCGGTCAGAAAAGGGAGTACCGTCAGTGGTTGATGAAACAACTTGGTGTGACTGGGGCCATTGAATCTAGGCATGATCCAACTTCATTTTTTGCTATGCAACATTTGGCCAGGATTGAGGCACAGCAGGCATTTGTACACCTTGACACCAGCAAACGTGTTGCTAGGGCATCGTTGAAGAATGCATCTCCTATTGACATCAAGTACGAAGTTGGAGACGTTGTAGTTTTTAGGAGGGGCAACAATGTAAGATCAGGCAAGACCTCGTGGTCACCGGCCCACCAGAGTGTTGGTTTCAGCAGCAAACCTAAGACCACAAGAGATGCAGAGGCCCTGGCTTCACATGTGTTGAGTGGGAAACCCGTTTTACCAAACGAGATTGCGCATGGCCAACACTCCTTTGTTGACAAAAGGACGGAACAAGAGAAACAAGAGGAAAGAGAAGGGATTGAAGTAGTTGAAGTGCCTGACGAAGGTCATGGCAAAAGAGGGCTCCGGTTCGAGGAATTGGCTGATGATGAAGGAGGAATAGATTTCTTGACAGATGCTCTAGATGGAATCTACAGCGCCCTCATTGACTTGGAAGGAGACATTGAAAGAGAGCCTGAAGAAATTCCTGCTCCAATAAGAGAAGCGGCAAGATTCTTTGAACCGAGGAATGTTAGGCCTAGGTTGGACACCGTGTCAGAACCTGAACGGGAGAGAGCCTCCGCCTCCACTCGAGCACCAAGTGAAGGACTGAGTTGGCCAAACATCAGTGACATAGCGATAAGCTCTCTGCATGACCTACCCGTGTCGATCGCAAGGCATCTCCAGAGAGCACGTGAGGCAGAGACACCTCCAGGGAAGAACCACGGAAGGTTCGAAAGAGATTTGTGGCCTCATGGCTTAAAGAGTACATCCTGATGGAGTGAATGAGGAAGTATCGGACGAAGATCTGGGTGAGTCCAGGGAGAACAAGGTGAACAAACTCCTCGTCGATGAGGAGTTAGACCCATCGACAAGAAGGGCCGTGGATGAAGCCAGACAAGCAGAATGGAATAAGTTTGAAAGATTTGGAGCAGCAGTACCAGTTGTTGGCAGAGAGAAGGATGAACTGGTACAAGCTGGACACGAAGCGATTCCCAGCAAGTGGAGTACACCCCGAAGTTCAAGTCCAGAATGGTTTCCTGCGGAAACTTCGAGCACTCTGAAGGTTTGCGAAGTGATTCACCGACGTCGGGTCTTGAATCGCATCACGTGGTGGCAGCACAGAGTGCATTGCACGCAATGCCGTTGAAGTCAGCAGACATCACGTCGGCTTACTTTCAGCCTCAGCCTTTGGACCGAGTTTTGTTGATGCGTCAACCCCGAGGAGGCTTACCTGGAGTTGATCCTATAGCGCGTTGTTGCTCATTCGAGTTCCGATATATGGTTTGTGGGACTCAGGACGTGGATTCTGGATGAGGCTTGACGGGGAGGCTATAAGGTGGCAGGATTCGTAGCAAGTAAAATTCACGCATCTTTCTACTGTTTGAACGAGGAGAAGAAGACGGTTGCAGTGTTAACGACACATGTGGATGACCTGTTGTTTTCCAGTCTGCCGGAAGGAGATCATGTAGTAAAGAAGTTGTTGGTCGTTTTGAAATCGGATGCGCCGAAAAGGGAACTTTCAGGTATTATTGTGGAAAGCAGTTCACGCAAGGAGAAGATGGAGCAATTACTGTCGGAGTAGCGGATAACATTAGGAAAATCCGGAAGGTCAAAATCAAGGAGGACGGTAAGGCAACGGATCCTTTGATTTGACGCAGCTCCGACCCGTCATTGGATCTCTATCATGGGTAGCCCGACAAAGACGTCCAGACACCCAATACCTTGTTTCGAGACTGGAGGTATCCGTGAAGGGAGCGACCGTTGAGACATTGAAGGAAGCTAATCGTGCGGTGGCGATAGCTCAGGCATCAATGAACGATGTGCAACTTGTTTTCCCAGGAAGATGGGTTCACGGACGCCAGTTTCTGCAACGAGAAGGGCTAGCAGGGACGAATCCATTTCATAGTGGGTGCAAGAGGAAGGGAGCATCCGTGTACAGGGTGTATCCATCGACCTTCAATTCGACAACAATAAAGAGAGTGCGTAGAGCAACTCTCCAGGCGGGGACCTACTCACTTCAAGCAGGTCTTGAAGCAGGTGACAGAATCAGGGCGCTGTTATGTGAGATGAAGGGTGGCATCACAGTTGCCAACCAATGGCATGACCAATCAAGAGCATTGATGCCACACCTGTGTGTGAGTGATTGCCGGTCATTGGTTGACTATATGTCAACAGCAGTGTACCGGCCAAGGCTCACGACAAAAGACTTGGAATCGAGCTGGCATCAATAAGACAGTCAGCGTGGAACAATCAAAATGAAAGGACATGGACTGGACAAGGTGGTGACAAGATTGAATGGACTGCCACGGCCACAATGCCAGCGGATTGCCTGACAAAAACCAATGAAGCCAACCTACCTACTTAAGATCTTGAAAGAGGCTTGGATTGGCTTGCAACAGACAAAGTGATTGGAAAGGCAAGTCCAGTGTTTTCTTCTTGCTGTACAAGATGAACTGAGAGATAAGGTATCGGTGCATAGATGTCCTCCTGGTTGTTGTTTTGTACATGTATAAACCTCTGTATATCTTGGCTCAAATCAGGGCCCTTGAGTCTACCGTGGCTATCAGCTTGAAAAGCGCTGACCTTGTTGCAGAGCTGCCTGTTTGATATCTATTTTTTCTTTGTAATACATGTATTTGCGTATATTTGAGTATCTGGCATGCGGCAGTGACGTTGGCTGGGGCAACAGGACAGATGATTTTTCCTGAATTGTCAAATGGTTTCAACAGCAAAGATATCATGATGTTACAATACAACTGGGTGTTCTCCTGATTTCTTCATAGTGAACAAGGGTAATCATCTGCCTAGCATAGTGGACAGCTTTGCAGTTTCGAACAAGACAGTTGTTCCTCCTGGTTGTGCGGTGGTTGATACGGCGGCTGCACTGGGGTGTGCTGGTGATGGTGCTTTAGATGACTTCATCAAAGCATTCTCGGTAGTTGACAACCGAGAGATCAAAGGAATGACTTTCAACGATGTGACTAGCTCAGCTCCTTCAGTGTCCGATGAACTGCAATGGCTACCAATTGGGTTGAATGGCCGATCAGCGAAGATAGCTCTTCATACACTTTCCAAGAGTCATTGGGCGCAATCATTGATTTGGAGAACAAGGATGGTCCTCACATTACCTTCAAGACCGTTGGCTAAGGGCGAATGGACATTTGATGCTGAATGTAGCAAACTAGACGGCGAAGAACAAACCACTTAAACAACCTGTGGTGGATGCACGCATTAAAATGTTTCCTGCAGATGGAAGTGACCGCAAGACCTTGAGAAGGGAAAAGATGCTCAATATGTCCATGTGCAGACAGGAAGGAATGGGAGCCATGAGGGGCTTTCAAGCGCCTCCAGTTTGTGAAGCTTCTTTGTTACTCACCGCTGACAAGAGGACGACATTGTCTGATTGAGAATCCGCTGAGTTCTCGGGCATGGAAGAAGATGCCATGGCTGAATGAGATTCCCCACTACAGTGTGACTATGCACCAGTGTCAGACAGATTTGAAAGACCAATGGTGATTTCATTCTGAAATGCACCAGATTTGCAACCAGTTCTCCAATGATGTCTCTCATCCTCGCACTGCGTGGTCGCAGTCATGAACATACAAGGATGTGGTCAAGGTGTGTCTTCCAGCTTCGCAGAGTGAACATCGTATCTGGCAGATTTGATACGGGGGATTAAACCACAAATGATGCTAAAAGAAAGATATGGAAGTCTTACCTTTGAGATAGAGGAGAACCAGGTGTTTCATTTGAGGAGATGGAGTCTGTAGCATGCCCAGCTGATCTTTGCCCAGTGCAGATGTTGTTTGCAAAGAAAACTCAGAATTAGTTTTTGCGGAATGGCATGAAGTACCACCGGCTTTGAGATCGGTAGTTGTGAAGCTGCATAAACAATACTCGCATGCTTTGAGTGGAGAAGCTGTGGTAATACACTCACTGCTTGGAGGTAACACACTGCTCAAGGCGGCGTTACTTCCCAAATGTGAAACATGTGAACAAGAAGTTCGAACTTTGCCGCGCCCTGTTGCATCAGTTCCCAGAATGATACGTTCAATGGGTGCATGGCGATGGATACCTGCTTTCTACCATGTTTGTGGGATGTCTGATTCATTAACGCACTTCATTATTGCTTCCTACCTCGCTTCAGGGGAGCAAGAATGTGAGGAAGGCAAGCAGCAAAAGCGATGTTGGATCGGATTTAGATGTTTACCCACCAAGGCCCCACTAGATCAGGACAGTACTCTCCGGTGGAGCCCTCCGTAGTGCCCTTGACAACTTCCAGAAAGAGGACGTGATGGTTGCACGGGATGCTCACTGCTCCCATGGCTTGGCTGAGCGAAGGAGTATGATGCTGAAGGAGATGTTGGTGAAGGTTGTTCGGGAGTTCCAAGCACAATCACCATTGATGATGAGAATTGCAATGACACAAGGTGCCCATACTATCAACAGGATGGCGAACAATCATGGTTGCAGTCCTGCGGGATGTGTTTTCGGAGTCAATCCTCAACCCAGATATCCTATCTGGTGCCAGTTCACATCCAGCTATGACGAACGATCCCAACTTCCCGATGATGAAGCGATTGGACTTCAACAGAGTTGCGCACGGTCCTTTGTGTTAGCCAGTCACAAGGCCTCTTTCAGGAGGCCACTACTTGCTCAGGTTTGTAGACAACCAGGTCCATTTGAGATGCACAAGGTGGTGATGTACAAGCGACTTGGTGGAGCGAAGTCAGCACTGCCAAGATTGATTGGGAAAGGTATTCATGGCTCCCTGCTGGCTCATCGAAGAGTGGCTGTGTTGGCGCATCCCAACAACATGGGTCGTGCTGTATAGAAGGTGAGATCTTGGAGTCCCCGGAGTCATGGCCTAAGGATGACTTTTGAAGGTCATGATAGTCATTGGGGAAGGATGAAACACAATGTTGAAGAGGAGGAGATACCACTTGAGCTTGAAGAACCAATTTCCTGAAGATCTACGTGTACATGCTGAGTCGGGTCATGATGGCTGGGTGGTTAGGTTAGGAATGTTTATGGACCTATCTTACTGAGATCTCGTGAGACAAACTTTCGAACACCTGAACCTACCTTCGAACTACTTGGCGCTGTAAAAATGGGCGTCTTCTGGAGCAGGGGGTTGATTGGAGAGATATGTTGAATGCTAATCAGGGACTTCCGCTTGTGTTCTCACAAGGGCAGCCATCAACTGGAGGTGGGCGCTCAAGACCACATGATGATGAAGGTCTTCATTATGAGCCAACAGATGAAGAAGAAGAGATGCAGGAGAAAAAAGGAGATGCCAAAATCACCAAGATTGTCAAGTTCAGCTCAGAGGAGGCAAAGAAGGAAAAGGATAAAACAAAGTGAAGGTCCATCAGAACCTCAAGAACCAGTTGATGCTGAAGATCAACATAGTTTTGAGGAGCCAGTGATGGGTGGAGATGGAGTTGATGATGGAAGAGAAAGTCACTTGATGACGTACCAGTGTCACAAAGAAAGACTTTTCAAGAAGGAGAAGCAACTTCTTCGAACAAGGCTGCAAGGCATGATAGCCTAGAAGATTCATGATGGAGAAGGATCATCGGAAAGTGACTATAGGATTTGGGCTTTTCTGGCAGACCGACTGGAAGACATGTCAAAAACACTAAACACAAGGAGCACCATCCCAATCGTATTCGTCATGAACTGCCTGATTGGTTGGTCTGAGAAACAGAAGGAGGCGATGCAGAAGGCAGAGGAGAAGGAAATAGCTACATGGGTGAAGTTGATGCGGTGGAAGTGATTCCACCAAAGGAAGCAAAGATGATTCTGGGGAAGGAGCCAGAGAAGGTGATCTCTTCACGTGGTGTGTGGACACAGAAGGATTGTTGGTAAACAGCCGAACCGAACTGCACGATTGTAGGTCGAGGTTTTCAAGAGATCTACGGTGAGAAGCTTCGAAGAGACAGTCCTACATGTTCTGAATTGCCGGTGAACATTATCTGCTCATTGGCATGGAGTCGTGGCCTCAAGCTAAGTGCAGCAGATGTTCGTGGAGCTGTTCTTCAAGGTTGGAAGATTGAACGTGACCTCTACTTCAAGTTGCCAGCGAACATGGGACTAACCATGATTCCAAATGTGGCTCCTGGCAGCCTTCTGAAGTTAAAGAGGTCAATCTATCAATGATGCAGCAAGACAGCGGTACCAATCCTTCAAGGGCATTTTGCTGGAATAAGGGTGCAAACCATTGACTTTTAGAGGTGCAGGATCCATATTTCAAGATGAGACATCACAGGACGTGGTTGCAATTATGGCACTGCATGTGGATATTTTGGCGGCTACGAATTTCCAGAAGTTTCCAGAACTTTGTCAACAACTAGAAGAGCATGCAGCATTCGGTGGAATAGGGAGTCTGGAAAGAACGCGGAAGAGAACGTGTGAAGTTTTGTGGCGAATGTTACAAATACAATCCAGATTTCCCAATTGAAGTTGATTGCGTGGACTGTGTGGCCAACATGAGCGATTACGGAGTTGCTCGCGATGGTATGAAGATGAAAGAGTCTACACTGACTGCAGTCATTTCGTGGCCTACTACAATGGTTGCAGGCTGCGAAGTGAGTTTTGCTTCAAAGATGAGCTCACCGAAAGTCGAAGATTTAGTTGAAGCAGGCAACAAAAGAATGAGTTACCGACCTGGACTTCAGTTCACACAGGAAGACCTTGCAGCGGCATCTTTCGCCAACCTTGGTAATCATGGATCACAACGGTTTACTGGTTGGGAATTGCAACGAGAGGTCTGAGGGAGGGCCATTCGAAGATGCATACTGTTCATGTTCTGCAATGGAGCTCAGGGAGGGTTCATCGTGTGGTTCGGTCAACATTGTCAGCTGAAGCATGCTCTTGCAGTGGAGCTTTGGATTCATTGAATTGGCTAAAGGACAGAGAATTCCTGGAGTGCTGGCTACAGAGTGCAAATCGCTCTATGATTGCATTCACGGTGAGCGAACCTTGTTGTCTGCTTACGATTGAGTTTGGAAGCAGCCATTATTCGACAATCATTGGGCGAAAATCTTGACATACGATGGGTCAGCACAGAACAACAGCTGGCTGACTGTTTGACAAAGACATTCTCAAAGAAGGGGCTATTGAATGTTAATGCGAGATGGTTCGAGAAAAGAATATTGAAAAGGTTGCGAATGGTCAGAAGATCTGAACAAGCAACATTCAGGTGAAGTTCTGAGATCGAAGAGTTCAGCAACGGCCTTTGTTGCCAATTCTGCCATGTGAGGTAGGAGCAAGCAAGGGTGAACGGGTCAACATGGATTTACAAGAAGTTAGGACAAAGCAGCTTTTGGTGGTATGTTTCACAGGAGTCATTTTGATTGGGTGTTTAGCAATGTGGTTCACATACCTATGGAAACCTGGGTTGAAAGTGGCCCATACCGAAGACTGTTGTGTTTCGAGAAATATGCAATGGTTGCCGGAGCAACTTGGCTGGGAACAACAATTTGTTTTGTGGTGGAAGAGACGCTACTGTTTTCGCAGAATTTGCAATGGTTCACATGTGGTATTTTGCTACAACAGTAGGTCCAATATGTGCTATGCTTGGAGTTTGCAGTACGTGGATATGGAAGCATCTGGCGATGTTACTGAAGAGAGAAGCAAGCATAAGCAATAGTACAGTGAAAGGCGTGCAAAATGAGATGGAAGCAAAACAAGATGAAGTGATCAAAACGATAAATTTACTTCGACAGGAGATGACAGGTCATCGACAATCTGCAACAGGTGATTTCCAATATCTTCAGCGGACAATCTTTGATTTGGAGACTTTACAACGCAACTATGGGGGCATGTAATGCACAAGCAAGCTTCTATGAAATCAGGGGCTTGGCTTTGGAACGAACGGAAAGACTTGAAAACATGATGGCACCCCTACTTCCAACCACTCGTAGAGAACAAGTCGTTCTTAATGCCAAGATGACAGTCCTGTGCCCACTGGTGCATCTACCAGAAGTGAGAGTTCAACTGCACAGATCACAGCCACGCAAATGGCTGGATTATGAAGGGAGTTGGAAGAAGCAATAGATGAGCATGATGATCAAAGGCAAACAGATATTGCCAATATGATCCAGCAACGGGAGATCGAAGTAGATAACGAAAGAGAACGACGGGAAGCAGTTGCAAGGTAACCACCAACATAGTGTTCAGGAGTGTGAAGTTGCATATCCTCATTTGGTGGTTACATGAAATTTCACATTCAATTCAGCTTAGTGGAACATCCATTTCAGGCATTCATGATCTGAAGCAGGGTCCGAATACCCACAGGCCTTGAGCGCATGGTTCAAAAGTCGTTTTTGCGTCTTGGCGACATACACTGTTTAAACTCTGTGTAGATCATATGTTCAAAAATCAAGGAGCCAGGGAGGTTTGCCTTTCATAGGATTCACATGGATTGGGCGATGCCATCCCCGAACCACTTTTTCTGTTTTTTTCGGGGCGGGGATGAGGAATTCCGATCTTTTTTGTTCGTCGCAAGCGCTTTTTTTTAATTCCTGGGAATTCCTGTGTGTCTCTGGTGAATCCAAGAAAAAACAAGCGATCTATTCGCAGCCATGTCTCACTGAAGCAACCATAGTGAACTCGGAATGAACGCCGCATGTTTCTAAGATAGGCTTTGGAATCCACGGTTATGACGATCGACGCATACGCTGTTTCATTAAAACTTTGATCTTCGTTTGTTGATGATCTCTGATCCTTGCGTCCTGTTCTTTGCCAGTCCTTTCAGGACTGATGTGTTTGTTTGTATATTCCTGTCTTTCATTCATTGAGGTGTCTTTTCATTCCATGTGTACGTCTTTCGTACGGCTGTAAGCTAAACAATGAATCAAAAATAAATATCATCATATAAACGTCGGAAACTGTAGAGATTCGACGCGGGCCTCAAGGTGAGCGAAAAGACGGTGCTCTCTGCCTTGGACGAGAAGCGGCCGCATCTGGGCCTTAAATTGGACACACGAAAAGAAATCGGAGGAAGAGAGAAAACTAAAAATTAATCACATGGAAAATACAATAGTTGTGTTCTACAAGCGTTAATAACCCCGAATAGTCTGGATATACTTTTTACCCTTCCTCTTAATACCAAAGGTCCCAGACTCATTTCCAAGGTGCACGACTATCATGTTCGTAATGCACAAGCATCATCATCATGATCATCATCATCATCATCGTCATCATCATCATCATCATCATCATCACCCCGTATACTCTTTCAAGTTTGGGTTCATTTCCTTGGTTTGTAAACTGTTTGTCACGGTAGCACACTTCAGGGTATACAAACGGAGGCAGACGAATTGATAATGCAGGCACACATACATCACCGCACAGTACTCTTTTGCTGAGGCAACCAACTCCGAGTCAAGGACAGATTCAACTGCAAAAATGCAGACAGCAACGGACGGACAGGGGCACTCAAGGTAATTTTTTTGGCTCCTCAAAATTCCGGAATGAAATCTTCTTAGTCCGGCAAGGCCGTGTTAAGCCATAGGTGGGCACGGTCAATGCCGCCGACCACTGCGCACCCTGCACAGAGCGGCAAAAAAAAAACGTGTTTTGGGTTGTAGAAAAATACGCGGTACCCACCAAAAATAAACGAAAAACGGCGCCAAAATGCGAAGTTGTTTTAAAAAGTTGTTGGGCGGAACCGCTGTAGTCTCCAATGTTTTTGAAAATTTCGCGTTTGGAATTGGAATATGAAAATGTTTCAATTTATCAGTATTTACGGTGGTTTTGTGCGCGCGCTGCGTCAAAACACTGTAAATACCAGTTTTTATTGCTATGGCATTTCAAAACACTGTGGATATCAGCCTTTTGGGCTGCAGCGTTCGTAAACAGCGGTTTTTTGTCGAAGTAGGTGTTGAAAAAATTGAAGCAGATGCAGCTTAGGTGTTTTTTTAGCGCTCGGATCAGGAATGTTTTCAAATCGCTTGGAAATACAACCTCTTTGTGAATGTCAATTGAAATGCGTGGTTTCGGGAATGGCCAGAAAACAACTTGAATATCAGCCTGTTTGGCTGCAGCCTGCAGAAAACATCGGAAATAGCGTTGAAGTAACCATCCAAACTAGACGCCGGATATCCCGAAAGCAATGAAGACAGTTAAATAAAGGAAATGTTTGATGTGAGTGTGGATATGCGCAGTGTAAGGAGAACTTTTATACCAGACATCTTTTTACAGCAGTGTTGTCAAAACTCTTTGCGTAACTTCTCGGTAATGCGACGAAAGTCGACCCCTGACCAAAAAAAACATACAAACACCACCACGACAAAAACACCACAAAAACACCACCACAAAAAAACGACCACAAAAACGCCTCCCCAAAAACACCACCACAACAAGTCGACCACCACAAGAACACCACCACAAAAACACCACCACAAAACACCACCACAAAAACACCACCACAAAAAATCACAAAAACACCACCACACAAACACCACCGCAAGAACACCACCACAAAAACACCACCACA
>DF241523.1:42481-69036 GCA_000507305.1 Breviolum minutum Mf 1.05b.01
ACTACGACTACGACTACGACTACTACTACGACTACGACTACTACTACTACTACTACTACTACTACTACTACTACTACTACTACTACTACTACTACTACTACCACCACCGTCATCCTGCTTCCAGTGAAATGCCACAGTGTTTACCCAGCAATCTTTGATCTTGTGTGTGGTGTGTGTGCGCAGGCAACTGGACGCCTGAGGAGGTACGAAGTTTGTCAACAGGATGTAAGTCAAACAAGTCATTGGGTCGTTTTCCGAGAACGCAGGCGGAATTCTTCCGCTTGACAGGAATTGCGTTGTGGATCTCAGCACTGATCATGTCACTTCGTTGATTTTTGCATATGTTCGCCATGTTCGGAAGGCCCATGTGTTTGGGGGCATTTCCAAGGCCTGAAGGAGTGAGAGACGATGTCCCAGGCGAGCGCAAAGATTGATACTGCTATCGATTTTTGATGTGTCTACAGATAGTCAGTGCCCATTTGTAAGAAAACCAATTGATTGTATTGAGGCGTCAGAGAAGTTTGTAAATATATGTTTTTTCACGGCTGGAGTGTTTTTGTGTGGTGGGGTTTTCTCGCTGGCGTTTTTGTGTGCTGGTGTAAGGGAGGTGCTTGGTGGCACGGTTGCATCTTTGGGTGCTGTTTTGGTTGAAGGGGAGGTGATGGTGCCAGGGTTGGATCTTGTGTTCTCATGTGTTTTTCTCGAAAGGCTTAAATTTGAATAAGTTATAGAAATTTTGGGTAGAAAAGATATTCGCAAACAATGAGTTTTAAGCCTTTAAGCCTTGAGTTTTTGTGACGTGTCATTTCAACAATCGAGTGACCACATGGCCTTCTATGGCCTTCTGGGTCCGGCGTTTTGTAGCAATTGTTGCTGTCAGTGGAAACAGTGGTACTCTGCTTAGTAGCTGTTCTAGATGCAACTAGATGCAACTAGTAAATTTAGTGTGGAAAAATTATAGCCATTTTCCCCCCCTGACGTGGAGCAGTACAAAATAAAGAAGATTGAACGAAACAAATGGAACCGAAGCAAAGGCCGAGCCTTTGTGGATCAGAAAAATATATAACACATATACATCAGAACTGGCTGGAAAAGATTAACAACATTTTCAAACACATCCATCTTTAGATAAAGGTCAAGAACCACGGTTCTTGATATCCAAGTGTTTCCATACCTTTTGGGTTCTTCTGTAGTCCTCGTGTGTTATATCCAAGTCGTAAAAGCAAAATTAAAATGCTGTTTGAATGGCAAGTCCGTCTCATCAATTTTTGTTGAAGTCACTGATATGATATGGTCACATGATAAACCCCTTTTCCGTTTGTGAGTCCGAATTATGGTCATTTTAAAGATAGGGATTGCTGTTCGTAAACTTGAAGAAGGTTCTGTCCATTTATCAAAGTTCTTGTCGCTGTCATATTTGTTAAGCCTTGTTAAGCTTTATGAACGCGTCAAGAGATGATGATGATGATGATGATGATGATGATGATGATAGAAAACTGAATTCCTGTCCTATCTGTCCTAATTCAAAAGAGCCAAAAGAAAAGGTGATGAATTTCATTGAATTTCTCGTGGTTTTGCGGGATTACCGCAATTCCCAAAAGATCCTTTTCTTATTTTAAACGCTCTTTTTTATTTTAAAAACGCTCCTTCTAATGAACTGTGGTGTATGCAATCTCAACTTGTGACTTCCCTGGGTGGATGATTTGTCAGATTTGTAGATCCTTTAGATCCTTTGTTTGGGCTGATTCGCTGAGTCTGATTAAGCTGATGATTCGTTTCCGAACTTTCCTTTCAAGTGTGGAGGGGGAAAACGCTGGGAGAGACGAGTTTTGGAAAACTAAATTTAACTCTAAAACTTCTAACTTTTTGAATTCTAACTTTTACATCTTGGAACTCATTCTAACTTAGAAGACTTGACTTCATTCAAACTAATTCTAACCTTTCTCCAGGCGATCCTTCGACGTCCGCGTGGACCGCTGACCCCGCGGTCCCCCAAGGGACGTTAATGAATGAGTTGGGTTTGGTTGAAGAGTTGAGGTGTGTTGGGTTGGTGTTTGCTATGTTTGTTGCTGAACATGCCTCAAAATCCACAAAATCCACAAAAGTCAGAAAATTTGTTTAAAAGAATTTTGAGAAAAGTCGAAAAGTCGTGTCTTTGGTGACTTGGTGACTTGTCTTTTCAGAGTAAGGCAACTTTGGTGAATCCTCCGCCCATGGCGGCGATGCCGATGCAGCCGATGCCGCCGATGCACGCAGCCCACGCAGCCCACGCAGCCCCCACGGCACCGATGGCGCACGTGGCGCCCGTGGCAGCGACGTCCAGTTCCGACGACGTTTTCGCCGGGAACCACGGCGGTTGCGATGCTTTCGCAGGTGCGAGTCAACGCGAGTCAACTCGAGTCGCCTTGAGTCAAGGAGTCAAGTCGGTGTTTCTGAGTTCCTTTTGTCGGTCATGCAATCTCATGAAGCTCCAGATGTTCGACGCACATTTCCATGTTTCTATTTTCGAGCATTCTGAAGGAGATATTGTCATACCTTGGGTTTGTTTACGTTGTTTTATGTTATTTATGTTGATGTTTGCTTAGAACACGTCACGGCGTCACGGAGTCACCTTGGTCACAACCTCACAGGTTCCAACTGGTGGCCGATGTCGATGATGCCGATGGGTTTGCCGGGCCTGCCGCTGGCCATGGGGTGCCATGGGTCGAACTCGGGAACTGCGGAGAATCGGGAACTGTGCATTGATACATATTGATACCAACTGATATATTTTTCATGCATATTCATACAACGATCATACATTATTTTTATTTTTTAACATCTCTTTTTGTGTGTGTTTTCATAATGTGATTGACACTTTGCTGTGAAGACTCCTGAAAAGATGTGGTGACACGGAAGTTTGGCGAATATTTTCAAATTGATTTCAAGTTGTGAACGATTTGAATGCTTGAGAGGATGCAGGGCTGTGGTTCCTTTGGAGACTTCTTTCCACAGGAAGAAGCTGATGAGGACAAGTTTGACAAGTTGAGCACGAAAAAAGAGACAAAAATGAAAAAAACTTTGTGTTTCAGATTCAAAATAGATTTTTTTGAGGCCGGATGATCGCTCACACTGGTAACAGTGGACATTTGTGATATTCTTTCTTTTTGAAGGTTTTTCTGGTATTTCATAGCCATTTTTGTGGGGGAAGTGGAAGAACAGTAACATTGCAACAAATTTTCTCGAAAACTTGACCGAACACGAATCACACATGTGCTGTGAGGACCCGTTGAATCCAGATAATGACCCCAATAGGCTGGGTGAAAAAATCGAGATTTCTCAGAAACACAGAGAGTTTTTAGAGAAAATCTGAAAATGTCCGAGAAAAAAGAGTTCACAGACAGATTCTCAGATTTTGAAATCTCAGATTTAATTCTTGAAATTTCTCTGAAAATTTCGCAAACGAAAAATTTACGAAAAAAAACCCGCGAGGTTTTCAGGGAAAATCAAGGTCTACTACGAGACGCCCAGTGGAGGCTATGGATTCATCGCTCCTCAGCTGCAACGAATGAAAACGAATGATTGAAAATAGTACAAAACACATCCTTTTTTAAAATCCGAATGAATTCTTAAACTTAAATGTCAATTGAATTGTCAAAAAAGGTTCAGTTTTATCTAAACCTTCAAAAAACAAACGAATTTGCAGTTTTTTTCAGAATGATGTATGTATGATTCAGATGTTGTCAGCATATAAGTATGATGTATCGGATGTATGTTGTAAGTATGATGATAGCATTCCCGTGCTGTTTGTTCATTGTTGTCAATGCAAAGAGTATGGACCTCCAGTTCCTTTTTCAGGTTTGTCTATTGAGGCAGCTTAATTTCGGAAGCCCCTTTCGGAAAGTCAGAAACCAAAAAAGAAACCAAAATCAAAAAATCGAAAACCTGACGCGTTCTCTCCGGCCGCTTCGCCAGGACTGTGAAGCCGCGCGGTTGAAGTATGGCCGCGTCTGGGCCCGAAACGCATCGAACTGCACTGCTGTGACCAAAACGAGACACATTTCGTGGCCATAAATTAACATATGAAAATATATATGTGAAAATCATGTCATATGTATATGATATACTGTTTATATATATATACATATACTATACTACATAATAGATACATATACTACATGTATACAAATATTATGATAAACTATATATTTTATACGTTTGAATCTAGAAGAATCTAGAACTGATCTATGGCATATCTGGTAGCATCTATGCTGGCATTGCGGCATCAAGAATGCATCCATGGTGTGAGATGCTGTCAGATGTGTTGCATTTGTGTGCATTTGTCTCTTGAAAGTGTTTCAGAACTTGTTGGACTGAGTTTTGATGGAGAATTTTTATGAGGGCTACACAAGTTACAAAAGAACTTCAAGACTTGAACACTAAAAAACACAACTTTGTGTAAGACGTGTTTTTGGCACAAACCATGGCTTTTTGACGCTCTAAGGATGTCTATCTGCACTCCAGGCAGGTCAAAACGCGTTTTCAAAACCACATGGCGATGTGACGGTCCCGGGCGTTTTCATCCGGACAAAACACCCGAGTATTCAATACAGCTAATACTCATTAGTTTTTGTTGACTCATTGCCTCAAACGAAAACAAAGTTGATCTGAAAGCAATATGAATATAGAAAGCTTGAATAAAAGGTGACTGCATTGAAGCACTTTTGCACGAGTGAAACTGTCGGGTTGCATTCGGAGTGATGTCATCAAAAGTGCTTATCAATATTAGTATAGATATTTTGAAGTATATATTATTATAGTATTCATTCTTTTGATGCAAATATACAAAGGAACACAATGTTGTTATATTTGTAACATCAATATCGTCGTATCTCTTCATCTTCGTTATCTATAAGAGCTACATTCTACAGAACTATATTCAGGTGACTTCTTTTTTAGCGGTATTGACTCCCGCAGAAAATATGTCCTAGATTTCGCAGCTGATCCTTCTTTTTTTTGGGGGGTGAATGGGTGAAGAGAAGTTGCAGGAAGTCTTACAAGGCAAGAGCGTAGCATGAGTGAAGTTTTCGGAGATGAGTTGAAATGTGATGAAATGAGAGTCGAGGAGAGATTCGGATGGCGATTTGTTTGGATGCCATAATTTTCCTGGCCGACAAAAAATCCTCCTAAAATGCGTCCTATGTTTTCCATGTTTGCTCAGTGTGTCGGATGAGTCGAAGAAAAGAGTTGATCAATGTGATGGTGTTTGAATGCTTCTGAATTCTCAGTGTTCGTTTGTTTATTTTTCCCACCGTGATCTCTTGATCACTACAAGGGGTGGGTTCAGATTTTCATTAAAAAAGAAGAACCTACTCTCCTATTCACATCTTTGCTGAAGATAGGATTATTGGATTAAGAATGCAGGGTCGAGCGAGAGGGCGCAATGGTGCAATGGTGCAATGGCGAGCGTAAGACATACAAAGACATAGTGACTTAGTGTAAAGACATACACTGTATGTGTACACCATTCCACCATTGTACACCTATACACATAATATTCACATATTTATTCAACCATGATATGGTTGACACATGTTTTTACTTTTTTCATGTGCAAAAAAATAGAACACAAAAACACAACAAAAACAAAACAAAAAGCCCTGAAAAACACGACAAACGGCAGAAAAAGCGCATCCGCGCTTTTGCAAAATCATCGGAAATCCCTTGGGGTTTGCATTCAGGCAGATCTCAGAGGCCAAGGTGGGCGAAGCGGTTTTGGGGACCCAGAGGAAGGACGAAAAGACGAAACGAATCGAAACGATTTCTTTAAATTGCGACCAAAAAAAGTTCCAAAAGTTCCAAAAAGAATATGAAACATGGAAGAAATCCAAAGGAAAGGTAGGAAAGGTAACAGTTTAGGAAAGGAAATTAATCATAGAAACAAACCATGGTAATTTCTATGTGAATTCTGAATATTATGTAGAATATGAATATTCAGATATGAAAGTTTGATATGATATTTCATGTTATTTATTTAATGTTATTCGTATTCAAATGTAAATATGTAAATATATATATATATATATTCATTTGCTTTGTATATTTGCTTGATTGTTTGCATATAAATTTCTGGTGTTTCCCTTTTTCCCCTGCTTCATGAGCTTCATGAAAAAATCAGGAGCATATTTCAATCCCATATCGAAGGTATGACGAGACAACAATCCACAACAATTCATGACGACATCAAATCAGCAATTCAAAACACAACAACAACAACAACAACATCATCAGCATCATCATCACTCCGTATGAACTTTCATTTGTATCGTACCAACAAGATCTGCGCTGGCACTCCCGTACCCATCGTCCGACTCACGCGGGGCACCGAGATCTCGTTCACCATCGTCCGAAATGCCAAAGGAGAGCCACAGGTTGGATGCCTCAGATGCCCTCAATGGAAAGCGGAGAAAAAGCGGTTAAAAAGAGTACTGAGACGAGTCAAGACGACTCAAGACGACTGAGACGAGTCAAGACGACTGAGACGACTCTACGAGCGAAAAAAAAATCACCCTTTTTTTTTCATGAATCAAGTCTGAATCAAGTCTGAATAAGTGCCTTATTGACACCGTTAGATGTTTGTTGTATCGAATGTCATTCTGTTTCACAACTCTTTTTAGAAGTCTGATCTGAAAGAAATTGAATAAAGGAAACGAAGAATGTCACAGAGAAAGAGCAGAGAAAAAGAGCCATGGTGAGTCTTTAGAGTCTTTATTTTGGAGTTGATTTTGTTTCAACCGAATGAAACGTTTTCGGTTTTGTTTCTTTTCGTTTTCGAATTTGAAAAAAAAACACGGCAGTTTTAGACGTGCAACGCACTTTTCACGCTTTTCACGGCAGTTTTAGACACTGCAAAGCGTGAGGCCGTAAGTTCACGCGTCTTTTCAGTCGGCCGTTTTCACCGAGGCACGGAACGTGATGCGCGCCGAGGAGGCCATGGCTTTGAAGGCAACGTTCAGAAACGGTGTCTTTCTCACGTGGTGGGCGAAACCGCGAAACGTAAAGTGAGGGGAAAAAGGTTTTTGGAAAAAAAACAGAAATTTTCAAGATCAAGTTATGAAACAGAATGATATGAAGTGAAATGACGTGAGGTTAGAAAAATAAACCAAATGGACTCAAGGTTAGTAAAGTACACTAAAAGCTATAGTTCTTGCGTAACAACAAGGAAGAACAAAAGGGAACACAGGTAGATTCGATTAGATTTGTTGCTTGAATAAGACATGTTCTTAGTCACAGTCTTTAATTTTGAGAATGGAGAGAACACATGAAAAAAGGCTGCACAAAACACCAGACCATTAAATGCCAGATGTATCATGACATGCATCATGATTCCAATGCATGCTGATGACACCATGCAACGCAAAAGAGATGAAGTGATGAATCAAAATACAAATAGATCGATTTAGCATCTGAATCCGCAAAGATTCAAGTTTCCCTTTATGTTTTCTGGAAAAAAAGCTGCGAATTTTTGAAAAAATCCGACGTTCCAGCAAGGCGAAGATCCAGAGGCGTGAGCGCCAGAAGCTCAAAGGAACCAAAAACGGTCCAAACTTCGTTCCGTCCCCGTTCCATGCTTTCGAAAGCAAAACCCAAGCAAGGTCACTTAGGTCACTTGTTTCTTTTCGACTTTGCTGCACTTTGTTTGGTATTTTCTCGCTTTTTCCACAATTACTTTTTGTTCAAGGTTTTTGAAAACATGTTCGATCCCTCGAACCTCACTGTACCCTGGCAATGTGGGAATGTCCATGCCTATGACATGTCATAATAATGCATAATAATGCATACAGACGCATACTATGCATATTTTGCCAGCGAATTGAATACAAGATTCTAGAATCATAGCTCGATACGAAGCACACATTTTGTCATTTAGGCTACCATATTATGTATAATCATCTATACTTGTATCATTTTTTTACATATATCACATGCACTATAAATTGATGCAAAGATATATCGTTGTACAGCTGACTATTTGACTCACATGCCTCAACTGCCATAAATTCCAATCGCATTTGGCTCATTTCCGTCCCTTTCGACCCTATTTTAACGGTTTGTTTCACTTGAAATAATGAATACATTTGATCGAGGCTGTGTTTCCTGCATTCCATGCAGCAGTTGTATATACTCTGAACATTGTGTGACTCGAAATCAAAATCGAAATGTCTAGCCGTGCTGAGCAGCCTCGGGCGGCAAGCTTTCGAAACGTAAGACAACAAAGACAACAAAGACAAAGCCGCAAGGCCATTGCACACAAATTCAGCTTGAAAATCGAGTTTTTGCGCGCAAAGAGACTTGAAAATTGCATGAAGTCACCGAAATGACGAAATGACGATAACGCGTCAATGAGTGGGAAAACAACGAGCCATGAAAGTTCTGAAAAGTGTATTAACTTTCATGTAGCATATTTTCAGTTTCACTTTCCCTTTCCTCACTTTTCTTGCGCCCAAAAGTCTAACTTTTGGCTGGCTGTTTGGAATCCTTCCTGTAGCCGCTGCCATGTCAGTTCAGCTCTTATGATTTCACCATGTTTCACAGGAACCATTTGCATTGGAAAGATGTTGTATTGGATTCCAAAAAGGAAGCTTCCGGGAAAGAGAGCATATCAGGACTAGGAAGACTAGGAAGACCACAAAGAACTATACAGAAAGACACACTTTTGCTACGTATTCTTTAGATTTATCCATTGTTTTGCTTGTACTCTTGGTCGTGTTTACTCAAGAGATGTCTGTTGAGTTACGTAAACACCTGGGTGGTGTCTCGTTTTTCTCCTGATTGGCCACACCTCACACTTTCAGCGCAAAAGCTGTAAAAGGACCCCTTTTTTCCAAAACGTGCCGCCGTCCACCATGCTCCACAACGCCTTAGTGCAAAACGACTGTAAGACATTTTTCTAAGTTTTTTGAGTTTTATTTGTCACTCACATTGTGTCAGATTTTTGTGAGATTTTTGTTGCCAAGCTTGAACACTGGGAAAGATTGCCTCTGGCTTCGAAAAATGTTTGAGTTAAGATGTTAGAACTAAATAGTTAATATTGATACTATAACGTTGAATATTCAATAATATATATATATATATGTGTGTTTGCTTATTTGTTTTGATTTTCTAACTAAAAATGTTTATATCAAAATTTTCGTGTTCTGTCCTGGGCTCAGGTCGAGAGCAGGAGCAGAAGCGGATGAAGCATCAGACGTCGCTTGAACAAAACGTTGAAAAACCACATATAATATACATATATATATATACATGTATGTATATTTATCATGTACGTATATTATATCATGTTTATATATATTTATATAGTTTTTTGTAGCCAAACATCAGCCACATCCAGGATCCCACCGGTATACCCCAAACTCCATATCATGATAGCCCAACTGTATATACACAACTGCATATCATTTGGGGGCATGGTTTTAGGCTGCATATGACCCAACATACGCATTCTAGATCCTCTTTTCGAAAATCAAATCAAGTCATAAGATTTCTAATCCAAACCAATCATGTCATGTCATGTCAAATCATATCATGTCAAATCATATCAAATCATATCATATAATCATCATCATAATCATCATAATCATCATCGTCATCATCATCATCATCATCATCATCATCACATTTTTTTGATAAACTTGCAACTAGCCAAACTGCATATCGCAAACTGCATATTTTTCTACATGTTTTCGATTAATTTTAGAAGCTGCATATGCAGCTGCATATGCAGAAGTTACCAGGTACCAGTTTTCGCTGTTCTATAGTATGTACTGAATCATGTATTTTGGTAAACACTGTGATTGACATTCTGTTGATGCTGTCGTTGTTGATGATGATTTGAGATGAAATGATATGATGTGAAATATGAATTGATCTGACATGGAATGATGGTAGATAAAATATGTAACGAGATGAGTTTGATTCGAATTTAAAAGACATGATATGAAATGACTTGGTTTTGTATCTGATTTGATGATGATGAATCGGTAATGAACATGAAATGAGATGAGATGAGATGACATGTGGTTTACACAGTCTGTGGGTCCAGTGTGGGTTGTGCAGTGTGGCAGTGAATGAGATATTCTGGATTTCACCTTTGAGGTAAACATTTGATGCTTCTTTAGAATATTGCCCGAGTGATTTGCAAATGTAGATGCAGCTTTCTAATGTGGTGTCATGTGATATGCAGATATGTATATGCAGAATGGCTATGTGGTATATGCAGATTTGCTTATAGCTGCTATGGCTGAATTCTCAGTCAAAAAAAGATATATATATATATATATATATGGGCACTTTCCAAAAAGGTATAGCAAGCAAAAAAGGATCAACCTGACATTTGAGTGCCGTTGGCATGTTTTACATTTTCTTTTAGTAGCGGGCCCCCAACTAAATGCAGTAGTACTGCAAGGCAGCGCAAGGTTTGCGCAAGGTTCGCGCAAGGTTTTGATTGTTCAGCTAGGCAGGTGCCAGAAACCGGAGAGCAGATGATTTTGGCAAACCAGGGGCAAAATCGTGCGCAAGCTTCGCGCAAGCTCATGCACAAGCTCGGCCTTCCAGAGCCACCACGTGCCCATGCGCAACCACATGTCCTTTTTGACTCTCAACACTACTCTTCTCTGAGCTACTCTTTTCTGAGCAGCTACTTTTCTTTCCTTTTCTTCACTTTCCTCAGACAGTTCAACCTCATGTACCTATGTACCTCCAGCTCAAAAGCGCACCGCGCAAGCGACGTTGATTGGTTTTGAGATATAAGAAGAACTGCTTATCATTTTGTCTTGATGAGACACATGCATCAGAAATGTATTGAATAAGAAGCGGGCCCCCATCAGAAAGTACCAAACGATCAAATCTGGGAAAAGACATTTCGGAAAAAACCCATATACATATATGTGTATATATATTTTTTATTACATAATACATATATGTATTTCAGACGTTTTTTTACACATTTGCTTCTACTGAAACTTCACACTTTTGTATATTCATATTCACGACGCATACTTTGAAAACATTCGGAAAAGTCGTTCTGTTGAAAAGTCATTTTTGTTGAAAAGTCATACATTTACATGTACATGCATTAGTATTCCAAAATACACATACATTTTCTATCATGTATTAGTTTTCCAATATAAAGGTTCTTCTTTTTACAAAGAATGAATCCTGAAACGGCAATGTGAAAGATGCAAATACATGTCGAAACATGATTTGAGTCAAAAAACAGATTGCTGAAACAGGGATTCAAACAAGTTTCCATGATGTTCCATGTTCCTCTAGTTCTTATTTACATCTTTTCACTATACTCATTCGAAATCTCTTTTGAAATCTCTTGTCTCGTAAAGTTTGAAACCCGTATCTCGTCACAATTCGTCACATCTTCATGTCGTGGGGCGCTTAGGCTTGAGAGGGCAGTTGTCCCAGACCTGCGGGGAAGCGTTTGGGAGCTCAGAACCATTCAGAAGTTCAGCGGGAAAACGTAGACTTTCTGAAGTAAATTTCTTCGCTACGCTTTAAACACTGTTTGAAAAACAATGTTTGAGCAACAATGGTTGACCAACAATGATTTCAATATGGTTTCATTTTGGATTATTGAAACGTGTACCAACATGTACTTCATTAGATATGCTGTTTTTGACGAAAAATCTTCGATACTTCAATCGAAACATGTATTTATAAACCTTATTACAACTTGCTGATAGACCTCGAAGCTGAGAGCCTTAATGAACTCTCATTTTTTGGGGGGATCAGTCGGACAGAGATTGTACGTCGACTTTCTATTGATGAGAAAATTCGTCACATTTGTGACGATATTGCACCTTCGCCGTGGGATAGTGAGGCTAGAATCGCATATCATGTCAGGCAAAAGAAAGATATAAAAAGATGAAAGCAACGCTAAAGCAACAGCTTTAAGATGCAAATACATCACGATTTCTCAAGAAGTCTCAGGTCATGTCAGAAGAAGAGGTGAGATGGGAGCGAAACGAGCCTTCAAAAGCTGTGTGACATGAACAAACTTTTCTAAAAGTTTTCTCTCAAAACGCTGGTGGAAAGTTCTGAAATTCGTTTGAAATTCTGGTTTTCTCTCGTTTCGAGGCGAAGCGCTTCCAGGAGTCCTTGAAGAAGAAACGCATGTGACGAGTTGCCTTCGCAGCCTTCCGCCGACGCTTCGCAACGCTTCACATTCGGGAAGTATCCGGGGCAAGCCGACGCGAGAAAAAAAAAGAGCTTAAGAACAGCCTTAAACTTTTTAAACAGTTGAGTGTGCTTTGAGCCAATTTGTAAATTCAAACTTCAGGCCTTATGAATGTGATTTGTCAAAGAGACACTTCGGAATTAGAGAGAACATGAAATTGGATAACAGGAAATGCGCAAAATATCATAAAATGAATAAATCGAAATAGATGGATACCTACCCTGCATGCATCGCCATTGCCCACCTTGTACTGTAAGTTCTTTGTGCATCCTCTCTGCATTTGCAAAGCTGAGTACGACGTGATGTGCTACGTGATGTGCTCTCTATCTTGAGGCTCCCCCCAGAAAAAGGGGAGTGTAAGATACCTCCGGTTTAAAAGCCCTTTGGTGTAAAAGGTTTCGAGCGCACAAAGTTTGGGCATTTGAAAAGAAGACAAGAATTACAGGTAAGTTGTTAAACAGTTTGCTTGCAGCATTTGCATTGATAGTAATAGAAGTACGAAGTAATAAGAGTAAATGCACTATGCCAGTATGCCTTGGTTTGACAATTTGACAACCCAGATAGAAGGACTCAAATAGATCTGCTTTCCTTTTTTCATCCGTTTTTTTCTATGTTGCATTAAGGTTGAAGAAACTTCAGTGTTGAGAACCTTTGAGAACTTCTTCCCAGAAGTTGCCCTCAAGCGGTGTTTTAGTGTTTTTTAGTGTCGAAGTGTTAAAGTATTCACCGCAAAAGATCCATGATTGACGAGTTTCGTTCTAGCAACTTCGGCAGTAGCTTGGCAACCTGCAGCCTCAAGTAGCTGCAACCTAGCCATACTAGTCCTGTAGGTTGCCAACCTTGCTGTAGATTGTAGGTTGCCAACTTGCAGCCCTAAGTAGCTGCAAGCTAGCCTTACCAGTAGTACCGCACGAGGCGGTTGCGGTGAAACACAGATGTCAAAGCAAAGACATTGACCAATTGACTTGCTGACTGACCGACTACTTGACTGATTGACTAACTGACGAATTCATCAACTGACCAACTGACTCATTGATTAATTGAGTCATTGACCAACTGACTAACGAATGAACTGACTAACTAGTTAATTGACTCACTGACTAACTAGTTCATTGACTAACTGTCGAACTAGGTAACTAACTAATGAACCGACTAACTGACTCATTGACTAACTGACTAACTAGTTCATTGACTAACTGACTAACTGGTTAACTGACTAACTGAGTAGTTAGCTAACTGCCTAACTGAGTAAATGCCTAATTGATCGATGGATTAACTGACTAACAGACTAGTTGACTTACCGAGTGACTAACTGACTAGCCGACTAACTCGCGAAGTGACGAACTGACTAATAACTGACTACCTAGTTTGCTGACTAACTGGCTAACTGGCTGACTGACTTTTCGGTTGATGGACTAACTGACTACTTGACTTCCTGACTGACTAACCGGCCCAGTTGAACAGCCGACGAACTGACTAACTAGTTAACTGATTAACCAGCTAACCGACTAACTAGCTAACTGACTGATTGATTGGTTGATTGATTGATTACCTGACTAACTGACCCATTGACTAGCTGATCGATTGACTCATTAGCTACTTGACTAACTGACTACTTGACGAACTGCCTAATTGAGTAACTGGGTGATTGACTAGGTGACTGATTGATTAATTGACTGACTGAGTATCAACCTTTCTATCTCTTCTGTCGGACACCTTTTCCACATCGTAAGCTCCAAAGTGTGCCAAAACGAAGGTGTTTAGCGCATTTTGACTTGCAAATGGGCTTCGCGCCACACAGCGGCGTGCGATTTTTTTCGACGTCTGAACTTCAAAAAGTGGTCCGAACATGCGGTGCTTTGTACATTTTGGCTTACAAAGGTGCTTCGCGCCACAGGCGTGCCATTTTTCGACATCGTAACTTCAAAAATGGCTCCGGAGCCGAGGTGCTTTGTGCGTTTTGATTTGAAAATGCGCTTAGCGCCACAGCGGCGTGCCATTTTTCTTGTCTCTGCTAAACAGTTACCTCCGCACCCTCCGCTTTAGCGAGGCTACTTTTCGAACATCAGCAACCACGAATCATTGAGAAAACACGCAGATGTGCAACTTTCCTAACATTTGGCGCGTGTGTATCTTCTTTCTAGTGCGTCTACTCGCGTGTTGATCTTGTTTCTTCTGAGTTGACTTCTCCCTACTCTGCATTTCAACTGTCCATATTGTTGGAAGTTAGACTTCTAAACTTCCTTCGATTATTGCTGTAGGTTGCCAACCAGTGCAGCGGCAAGTAGGTGTAGCCCAGCCCGATTTTGATCTTCAGGTTCCCAACCTGCAGCGTCAAGTAGCTGCCACCTGACCCTTATCATTGCTGTAGGTTGCCACCCTGCAGCTTCTAGTCGCTGCAGCCTTGCCATTTTTCTTTTACTGCCGCCTTATTTCACCCAAGTAGCTGCCAGGTGGCCTGTTAATGGCTGTAGGTTGCCGACCTAAGTAGCTGCAAGCTAGCCTTGTTACTGTTGTAAAACCTGTAGCCTTAAAAAGCCGTCACTTACTGCAGGTTGCTAACCTAAGTACCTGCAACCTAGCCCTGTTACTGCTGCAGGTTGCCAACCTGCAGCCTCAAGTAGCTGCAACCTAGCCGCGTCATTGCTGTAGGTTGCCAACCTGCAGCCAGCCCTATTCTTAGGCATTACTCAGTACTTAGCTAAGTGGTTAAAATATAGGTTAGCAAAGTGGGTTAGCCATGTGCCGATGTAGCAAAGTCTACATTGGATTTTTGATTTTTTGTATTTTCGATTGTCAGTTGTTGAAAATTTAGGGTTGTGATTTTTGCAACATTTGTGTTGCAAAGCTTGAAATTTGAAAAATTGGGATGTCTTTGTTGCAATTTTTCCAAACTTGCCTTTTGGTTGATATGAACTGTTTTTTACTTGAAAGACAAGTCTGTTTTCATCAAGTCTTTGTTTCAAGAAACAACATCATGCAAATACAGTTTTCAAAACATGGCATGTCCTATAATGTGGCAATCGTGAAAGCATAAGTGGAAGAATGGTGATGCCATAACCATGTTTGAAAGCAATGCCTGTTTCACATTTTACAATGATTCATGTTTAATGTATGTTCATGAACCCATGCAGGCAATGACATTTCCCCAGTGCAAACAACCATGCCAAGCTTAAGTGGAACTTGGTGGTGTCATGGCTGCATCTTTGAAACATGCATCAAATGCAAGTCTTGTCACCATGCATGAACAACAAAATTCAATCACATGACAACATGTCAATCCAACCTCACATGTTACATCAACTCCATGCATGCCAATGCATGTCCCATGAATAATGCATGCACGAAGGAAGAAACAATATGCATTATAAACATGACAGACTTAGCAACCCACATGGCACCTTGTCAATACCACGCATGCCAGTGCATGATCCATGAGTCATCCAAAATGCGTGACAATACAGTTGTTGCATTTTGTGAACATGAATCTTTGCAAGCACAAACAACCAATGCCATGAGAACTTGGTCATGTCATGTTTGAAACCCATGCATGCCCATGTACGGTTCATGAGAAATGCATATTCCAGGAATCATGCATGCATGAAGGAAAAACACATGCATGTTGCATCTATGAGCATGGCAGCCTTTGCAATCTACATGTCAGTTTGTCAGCGTAAGGAGAAATGCTGCATGAACCCTGTTCATGCCAAGCGTGTCCCATCAAACAGGCATCATGCGTGAAAATTCAGTTGTTGCATTTTGTGAACATGAATCTTTGCAAGAAATGACAGCCAATGCCATGTGAACTTGGTCATGTCATGTTTGAAACCCATGCATGCCCATGTACGGTTCATGCAAAATGCATCTTCCAGGAATCATGCATGCAGGAAGGAGAAAACACATGCATGTTGCATCTATGAGCATGACAGCCTTTGCAATCTTTATACATGGCAGCTAGCCAATGTAAAAATGTTGCATGAACCCCATGCATGCCAAGCATGTTCCATGAAACATGCATCATGCATGACAATACAGCTGTTGCATGTTGTGGGAATGAACCTTTGCAAGCACAAACAACCAACGCCATGAGAATTTGGTCACGTCATGCATGGAACCCATGCATGCGCATGTCTGGTTCATGAATCATGCATGCATGAAAGCAAACATCATGCAGCTCCTCCACTCATCGACACGAGCCATTGCAATTCATGCCAAACTTGCAAACACGAGAAATATTGCAAGGACATGCAGGTGCCTGCATGTATGAAAACCATCTTCATTTGAATGTTTTTATGTGATTACTTTAAATACTCATGCCCTTGAAAAAAGAAGTGCAATAGCTATTTGCAATTCTCCATGCAATAATTTTGGCGAAAGGAAAAGTCTAAACACCCAATGCAACCTTGCTCACCTTGTTGAAGCGCAGCTTACAATTTTTCTGTTCAGAGTTTGGCTTCGGGTGGTAACACCACTCTGTATGGCTCTTGAACTGGCCTGTGCTGCATTGCTGCAAACATAGCCAAAGCTTCCACTGCCAAAAAACATTTGGACTTGCGTTTCAATCCAGGGTGATTCGTAGCCAACCTCAGTGTCATTGAAAGCCATGTGAACATGCATATATGCATGATTATGTAAGAATGGATCCAGCATGGGCTTGAACATGTGTCCCTATTGTGGTGTAAACAGTTTACAGCAAAAGAGGTTGAAGTCTGTGTTGGTCAGGTGGCTGCCAAAACTCATTTGCCCACACCATTGTCTGCTGCCAGCAAGTAGGAGGATGCATCTCAGAATCATACCCAGGTCTTCTCTGTCATTACTACTTCAAACACGGCATTTTCACCGAGGGGGTTACCGGCTCCACCCCTTTTCGTCCTCTTGTTTCATATCTTCCAAAAGCGACATTTTCACCGAGAAGGTCACCGGCTCCACCCCTTTTCCTCCTTTTGTTTCATATCTTCGAAAACGGCATTTTCACCGAGAGGGTTACTGGCTCCACCCCTTTTCATCCTCTTGTTTCATACCTTCACAAACGGCACTTTCACCGAGAGGGTTACCGGCTCCACCCCTTTTCATCCTCTTGTTTCATATCTTCAAAAACGGCGTTTTCACGGAGAGGGTTACCGGCTCCACCCCTTTTCATCCTCTTTTACGGCCTTCCCCTTTTGGTCCTCTTGTTTCATATATCTTTGAAGACGACATTTTCACATATTTTCACAGAGGGGGTTACCGGCTCCACCCTTTCATCAACTCTTGGTTCAAGTCTTCAAAGATTGCATTTTCACCGAGAAGGTTACCGGCTCCACCCCTTTTCATCCTCTTGTTTCATGTCTTGTTAAACATCCTCTAGGTAGATACCTACCCATATGTAGCATGTGGTTTACAGTTGTTTCATGCATGTATAGTGAGTTTCTTGCATGGCCCCATGCACAAGGATGACACGCCGTGGATAGTGGCTCAACAGCAGTCGCACAAAAGTGAAAGTCAAAATAGTGCACTTCTTTACTTGTTTGTTTCTTGTGTGGTGAACTTGTTGTTTTTGGGGAGTTTGTGTTTTTAGCATGGTAGCAGAGCACCGGCAATCCCGTGGAGCCATGAGATGGTTTGGGCCCTACTTACAGCCTTTGCTTCTGCTGGGTATTCTCATGAGTTCGATGATGGTACATTCATTCTGGATTATTGGCAGTTCAGATGTAACTGGTAGTTTGGAAGATGATATGTATGAGAGCACAGTCGATACAGCAGATGACATATCAGAATTCCGCAGCCACAACAAACTTTCTGATCTGGCAGTTTGGTACAGGTCAGGTGCTTGGATTTCGTCGAGTGGTCACAGCAAAACATGGGGCCATGATTGTGGCATGAATGAAAGTTCGAACGACATTTATTTCTGTTTGTGAACATTCAGATTTGAAGTGGTGTCAGGGTCTTGTGAGAGGAGAGAGCCATTTTGCGGCCATGAATTCGACAGTTGAAGAGAAGGGTCCACTCGCGGTGCCAGTCCTCAGAGCGATGTCTAGTTGTCAAACTTGCAACATGTTGAATGACAGCCATGGATTGCAAGAGATTGCATCAATACGTGGAACTGTTGGAGTCAATGAATTGATGGTTTGGCATGGAATGTTTTTGCTGTTGATGTTCATCATGGATGGTGTCTTGAGATGCTTCAGCAATTTCGTGAGTAACAGGTCGTATGGTGACATTACTTGCGCACTTATTTCAGGAATGGTGAATCTCATCAGGTTTATTCCTTTGTGCAGATGGAAGTCTATGAGCTTCAGCAGAAGGACTGGTGCATTGGGTTTTGTTTTCACTGTTTGCATTTTTCTTATTTGCAACTTTGGTGGAACATACAGACACAAGGAAACAAAAGTATGCACGGTTGTCGCGTAAACTGAAGCGTAAGAGCCACTTGAGTCAGCGTGCTACGCGGTGTAGGTGCAAAGCAATAGTAAGGCTTAGCATGATATACACAGCAAAATCTATGGATGGTCAAGTGTTGAATCAAGTTGCAGAGTTGGCTAGAGCTGCAACGCAAGCAGCAACAGCAGCTACAGCTATTGCTTCACAGTTTTCATCACGTGGTTCATCTTCAATGGAAAGTGCAGTGAAGGTGCTCAAGGCCCCAGATACATTGACAGGTGACGACAGCTTCATGAACTGGAAGACGAGTTTTGTGAGCTGGATTGGATATGGGGATGAAAGATATCTGAAACTGATACCTACTGTTGAGAAGATGACCAAAGCACCAGACATATCTACATACAAGGAAGAGGATAAAGAATTGGCGCATAAGTTTTATGCAATTCTATCTTCATATCTTCGTGGTCCATGTTCTTCATTGGTGAGGGCTGAATGTGAGAATCGAGATGGCTTCAAACTTTGGTATGATCTTATGCGTGAATTTCATCCTCAGACGAAGCAAAGAACTTTAAGCCTTGCTCAGACGTTAGCCTCGTATCCTTCATTTTCAGCAAAGCAGTCTTTGCTGGAGAACATTCTGAACTATGAAACCCTGGTAGACCAATATGAGAAGTCTTCAGGTGAGAAGTATCCAAGTGATCTCAAAACTGCAACATTGCTGAGGTGTGCCCCACAGAAAATTCGTGAGTTTCTTCAGTTGACGCTTCGTGATGATGTCACGTACATGGACATGAAGGAAGCATTGCTTTCACATGAGCGTATAACAAAAGGATATAGCCAAGAAGCAATATTGAAACAACTTTCTGCTGGTGCAAACTCGGGACATGATACAAGTGACGCAACACCAATGGAAGTCGACCGTGTTTTTGAGAAAGGAAAAGGAAAAGAGCAAGGAAAAAAGGTGGTGACGGAAAAGGTAAAGGATGGTGGAACAACATGTGGCAATTTCCTGGTGGACGTGGCCGCGGCAAAGGCAAAGGCCGTGGCATATTCAACGGAAAGAGCAAAGGAAAAGGTAAGAAAGGAGGAAAGAAAGGAGGAAAGTCGAAAGGGAAGTCGAAGAGCAAGAACACTGGTGGAAAAGGTTCCAACAGAGATGCTTGCTTTGTGTGTGGAAGCTATGACCATTGGAGCCGTGACTGTCCGAGGAAGGTGAACAATGTCAACAATGTTTACTATGATTGGGACGGCAATGAAGTCGATACTGAGACGATCTTGCATAATCATCATTCTCAGCATCCACAATCAGTTCAGAATGTTCAGCAAGGAGGAAACTCATCATCATCGACACAAGCCCCTTCTGCCAGCAATGCATCAACATCTCAGAGGAGTACTGCTGCAAGTTCTTCGGTTCGAAGAGTGTATGATTTGGGACTGGGCAACAATCCATTTTCATTTGTTCGAATGGTTGCAAACAGTGGTGATTCAGCAGTGCATTTTACAACAGACACAGATTTTTTCTATGATTGGTTTGAAGGGTGATATGACATTGATTCAAATCTTTGTGTCATTGATGAAGATATCTCACTCTCTCCTGTGAGTGATGCAATGGATGTTGATGATGAGTGTTTGCATATTCGAGCAGCTATATCTGAATGGTCAGAACCTCAAGGTGAGAAGTCGTGCATCATTCTTGATTCTGGATCAGATGTGTCGCTTCTTCCAATGTCATTTCTTGCTGATTCAGGAAATGAAACAAGCAAACATAACCCTCGTGACTGTCAGGGACAAAGGTTGCACACTACTGGAACCAAGGATGCTGAGTTGATCGTCAGTGACATTGGTAATATGCAGGCAGTTTGAAACAACAATTCATCGTAGGAGACGTCACTAACTGTTTGCTATCACTTGGACAGATGCTTAGAAAAGGTTGGTCAATTTCAAAGACTGATGAGTGTGAAAGTGGTCTTGCATTGATTTCCCCAGATGAACAGTTGAAAGTGCCTGTGGAATATAGAGGTGATTCTCTTTCAATTAAAGCCTGGGTCAGGTGTGTAACCAATGACATTGAGGTTGGTGCATCTGAACCTGAGATAAACAACACCGAGTCTGAACCTTTGTGGGCGCAGACTGTTCTTGTCAAAGTTGAGGACGAGTTTGATTTGGCAAAGACAAGTGATTGGGAATTATCTGAAACAGGTACTCCATACCGTATCCAGCGAGGCAGAAGATTCTGTGATCCAAGGCATATGTGGGGACGGTTTTGGCCTTATCGTTCAACTCTCATTCGTAAGACTGATTCAGTCCAGTGGGAGCTAGTTGATCATGAACTTGATGATTGTTCTGCAATGATTCCTGAATGTTCACCTGGGTTGGACTATGATGTTCTCACGATTGTGGCCGTTGCTCCACATGAAGTTTCTTACATTGGCAGTTTGTCAGATGAACAACCTATCACTGGAGTGATAGACATTCCTGAAGTTGAAGGAGTTGGTGATCCAAATGCAGAGGCACCTCGAGAGATGCTAGGCGCAGTTGCTGCGCCACAACTTGAAGGTGTCGTTGCCCCAGATGAGATTGTAATCAATGATATAGTGTTGAAACCAACTTCTCCAGTGAAAGATTTGCGTGCAGCAGCCAAGTTCCTGGGTGTGAGTCAGGCAGGAAGCAAGACACGAATGATTGAACGTATTTGCTCTTGTCATTTTTCGGCATTGCGTCGAAGATCCTTGGAACTTGCTGAACAAAAGTATGCAGAAGAAGAAGTTCCTCCAGAAGAAGCATATTCAGCAACACGTCAACCTAGTGAACGTGAAAGAAGATTGCACGAGATAACCCATCTACCTTTCAGAAAGTGGTGTCCATTTTGCATAGCTGGAAAGGTGAGAGCGGGCTACAAACATAAGGTTGAAGCTGACGAAATTCAACATCGCGAACATCCTCCAATTCAGCTTGACATTATGTTTGGTCCTGGTGGAAACCCTGTGCT
Source organism: Breviolum minutum Mf 1.05b.01 (assembly GCA_000507305.1). NCBI lineage: Eukaryota > Dinophyceae > Suessiales > Symbiodiniaceae > Breviolum > Breviolum minutum. Next base: position 64,057 of record DF241523.1, read on the forward strand.
ACTTCTTATAGATACGTGGACAAAATATGTCTTTACTGCTCCTATGAAGAACAAAAGTGCCACGACAGTTGCAGATGCAATCAGTGAATTTCTTGGAGCGCTTGGATATTTCAGAAAGATTGAAATTGCATCTGACAATGAACCTGTGGTGGCTTCTGGCATTAAGCAGGCTCAGATTCTCAGGTCGAAATCGGGACTTGAAACCATTGTGCAGCATGAAAGTCACTTGACAAAGGACGAACAGCAGTGGCAGAACGTGCAATTCAAACAGTACGAGCTCAAGGTCGAACATTGGTGAGCTATGTGCAACATAAGACTTCTGCAAAATTTGCAGATTCACATCCCATACATTTGTGGGCGCTTTTACACAGTGCTTGGTTGTTGAACAGATTTCATGTGCGCAGTCAGTTGGGATGCACCCCATTTCAGAGCTTGTTTGGTCGTCCCTATAAAGGGCGAGTTGCGAATTTCTGTCAGGATATGTATGGTATTTCACAGAAGAAATCGAAATACAAAGCACAATGGGTAAAAGGAATTTGGGCCGGCAAGTATTGTGCTGATCAAGACATTTTGATCATTGAGAATGACAAGATCTTAAAGTCCAGAGCAGTTCGTGCAACAGGATTGTTTTGGAGCAAAGATGATTTGATGAATATGGAAGTTTCTCCAGACCATATGCTGAAGATTGCAACACAGACAAAAGGTATTTATCCTGTCATACCACCTTCTCAGTGTCTACCTCCTCGAAGTGATGATGAAGCAGCTTCAGACCCCCCAGACGATCAAGGTGGGGAAAGTTTGGACTTGCCAGAGATGATATCAGTTCCTTCATCAGCTGACGAAACAAAACCACGTTTGCCGACTGAATCACGATCACCTTTCGAGCAACGATCTCCTTTGAGCCAACGAGAGTTGAGTCAGTTACCATTTAGTGCTGGAATTTTACCAGAAGGTGATGAAGGTCCAACGAAGCGTGGTTTGGAATCAGAGGATTCAAAACGTGATGTCAAACAACCCAAAGTCAAAAGCTATTCAGAGAAACGTGTGTCATTTGATCCTCTTGAAGCCCGGGAACCAAAGCAGAGTAGGACGAACCTACAGTCGAGCCCAACATGTGCTGGCAACATTCGTTTTGTTGCACAGTTTGGTGATGTTGATGTGTACGTGGAACCTGACGAAGATGGTTTCGAAGTTCCTCATGAAGAATGTTTCCTTCATCTGAATGATGATGGTTATGATGATGAAGAGGATGTATCAGAGTTACAGCTAGAGAGTCAAGGACCACCTGAATTGACTGATGACGAGATTGCTCAGCTTGATCGAGAAGCCTCACTTGAGGAATTAGTTCGGCTTGGCAACATTGGTGTCATCAGCGAATATTCAGATGTCAGTGGTGACGAAATGATTCTTGACACGAGACTTGTTTTCGATTGGCATTTCAGAGAAGGACGGTGGAAACGACGAGCAAGACTTGTTGCTCGTGAGTTCAGGTGTGGCGACGCATCCAACGAAGAGACATTTTCTCCCACATCAAGCAAGTGGATCATACATATGTTTTTGGTGTTGGCTTTGGTTCAACAACTAAACATATTGGTAATGGACGTGAAACATGCATTTTTGACTGTGCCACAACGTGACCTAGTCATAGTCGAGGTACCTACATGGGCACGAACAGAAGAAATGATTTCAAATGGTGTTAAATACTGGAAACTCTTACGGTGCTTGCCAAAGACAAGCAGCTTTGCATTGGCATGAACACTTTGAGGCCACAGTGAATCAACTTGATTTTATTTCTTTTGATGGCATGGTGACAGTGTATAAACACAGAGTGAAGTGTATGTACATCACAATACATGTGGATGATTTGCTGGTCATTGGATCATATGATGATTGCATTTGGTTTAAAGAACAAATTTCCAAGTGCTTTACAGTGAAGAGTGATGGACCATATAAGATGGACGAAAAGTGGGAATGTCAGTATCTTAAGCGGACTTTAGTGTGTACTGAAAGTGGTGTGGTGATTGAGCCAAACAAGAAGTATATTCCGAAACTTCTTGAGTTGCTGAAGATCGAGAATCGTCGTGGAAAATCTTTGCCACATCATACTCAGCTGGAGACATATTCAGCTGAAAGAATTCTTGAAGCAGAAAAGCTCAATGTGGAAGAAAGCAGAGTTTCCAGAGGAGGCTTAGGAATTTGCTTTTATCTCTCGCAAGATCGTCCTGATGTTCAAGAGAGCGTGAAAACATTGTCAGGATACATGGGTTGCCCAACAGTCAAGGCAATGGCGGCACTCAAACATCTTGCATCATATCTCAAAAATACCATGGACTATGGAGTGATGTTGTACAAATGTGGCCCAGGGGACGTGTTGATGGATCATCTTTCACAATTTTGTCATGTCGACAGTGCAAGTTTGAAGAGATCACGTTCTGATTTTGAATTGGAAGTATTTAGCGATTCAAATTGGGCTGGATGCAATGTTACACGGACAAGCACAACATCTTTCATGGTTTTTCTTTGTGGGAATTTGATTTTCAGTGCTTGTCGTACTCAAGCAAGTGTGGCTTTGTCGTCATGTGAAGCAGAGTTACTTGCTGGAACTGCAGCAGTTGGTGACGCTATTCAGATGTCACATATATTGCAATTTTTGGTGAATGAGTCTGCACTTGAAAATAGCTCAAGGGTGACATTAACCCTACACACTGATTCGTCAAGTGCAAAAGCTGCATGGCAAAGAAGAGGTTCAGGGAGATTGAAGCATATTGATACACGTATGCTATGGTTACAACGTATGTTGAGGAAACAGTACATAAGACTACAAAAGGTTCCAACAATGTACAATCCAAGTGACTTGAATACAAAGAAGTTATCACGAGCGCGTTAGAAATTGCTTATGAGTATCATTGGCATTACTGATGATCGTGAAGTTTTGAAGTTTATGCCACCCATGCCGAAAATCAATGGTTCAGTTATGAGAACTTTGATGTCGTTGGTGTCACTGACAGGACTTCCAGTGACGGATGCAGCATCTATGGAGCAAGTGATGTTTAGCCCGTGGACATGGATGCCCTTTACGAAATCTGACCTCTGGTGGTTGAAATGGTTGCTATGATTTGCTTATCCTTGTCTATGCTGGTTTTGATGAATCTTGGACGTGACTCACCTCAACCTGAGGAAGAGGAAGTCGTGGAAGTTCGAATTCCACCATGTTCAGATGATCAGCGAATTTGGTACTTGTCTCGAGTGGCTGAGATGTTTTATGTCACTATGACAGGGCAGCATGATGAACATGAAGTTCGAAGACGGTTGCGTGGTGGTGAAATTCCATCAGATGCGGTGCATGAGACATTGTATCAATTGCAGTTGCTGACTCAAGCATTGATGGATGGACATTATCAAGTGGCAGCTGAGATGATGGAATTGGCCAATATGGATGATGTGAATGAAAGGCAGATCCATGGCGCTATCCGTAGGTTGAAGGATACCTACCTCGATACTGCTAGAGGTTCTTTCACTGACATTGGAAATTGGCTTTACACAAAGCATGGAGAATATCTACGAGATGTCGGACGAAATCTTACCGAAATTGATGAACAGCTCGGGATTGCAAATCCAGAACCTGATGAAGAGCCTCATTTCGAGATTGATCAGGATGAGTTAGACCCCGATGGAATGTTGGAAGTCGAAAGTGCTCATGATCGATTGATTAGATATCAAGCTATGCCATTGGAGGAGTGCTCAGACCCTGAGCTGTGGATGCAGTTGCACCACTGGGGTGAAACTGATTCAGACGATATGTGATTTGCAGATGAGCTGGCATGACAACCAGTTCTACTTTGGTGCTTGCTGAATTGGCCAGTGCATTGTGGTGTGGTTATCAGTGTGCTACTTTGGTATTATTTACAACAATATTTGGTTGATGTATTTCTCTATCCATTTGAGTGCTACTCAATGGATGTAGTGTTGAGAAAGTCGAGATGGACGACATCAAGTGTATTTGCAAGTTTTTCAACGACAGTTGGTATGCTGGAATGGAGTTGTTTACTCCCGAGGCAGAATTCACTTGAATTCGTTTGTGGTTTGTACTGCAGCTATATCCAACAAGTGTTGGTTGAATGGTTTCGAACATGCATCTATGACAATAGATGTATCACAGTTCCTGGAATACAATCTGGAAGAATTTGAACATTGATTTCTTGCAGTTGTCTACGATGACACACCTTACAATCTCTGTGAGTTTTTCAATGTGGTGTATAGATTTTTTTGAGTCGTGCTGGATTGAACGTTATCCCTCGACCATACAACAGTTTGTTGAATGTGGCGGCGAAAACCTTTGAGTTCATGCTACAGTCAACACTGCACCTGGGAATGTGAGCAACTCCCAGTAACCATAATGCTCACTGAGTTGCATTTCTTGCAACATTTCTTTACGCCTACAATGGAGATTTCGACAGCTATGGACGCAGCTTGCGGTGTTTGAAGTGTGATTTGATGATTGGTTGAATGGACCAACATCAACTCATGGTGCGGTGTTAAACATCCTCTAGGTAGATACCTACCCATATGTAGCATGTGGTATACAGTTGTTTCATGCATGTATAGTTGGAGTTTCTTGCATGGCCCCATGCACAAGGATGACACGCCGTGGATAGTGGCTCAACAGCAGTCGCACAAAAGTGAGAGTCTAAATAGCGCGCTTCTTTACTTGTTTGTTTCTTGTGTGGTGACCTTGTTGTTTTTGGGGAGTTTGTGTTTTTAGCATGTCTTCAAAGACGGCTTTTTCACCGAGAGGGTTACCTGCTCCACCCCTTTTCATTCTCTTGTTTCATATCTTCAAAAACGGCATTTTCAACGAGACGGTTACCGCGGCTCCACCCCTTTTCATCTTCTTGTTTCATATCTTCAAAAACGGCATTTTCACGGAGAAGGTTACCGGCTCCACCCCTTTTCATCTTTTGCTTCATATCTTCAAAAAAA
>DF241523.1:69575-80856 GCA_000507305.1 Breviolum minutum Mf 1.05b.01
AACAACAACAACAACAACAACAACAACAACAACAACACAACAACAACAACACAACAACAGCAACAACAACAACAACAACAACAACATCAACAGCAACAGCAACAACAACAACAACGACAACGACAACAACAACAACAACAGCAACAGCAACAGCAACAACAACAACAACAACCCACCAACCAACCAACCTATAGAATTCACTGTTGGACCAATCTGTTGTGTCACGAACTTTTGTTTGTCACTGTTGAGACAGTGCTCAAGGGCCCTTGAGCCAAACAGTTGTGACATGTTGGTCAATCATGGGACAGTTGATTCTTTACACGCCCCCTCAGCTGTTGCAAGATGTTGCTTCAGCTGGACAAAAGACACTGTACATGAAACAATTGTTGGACACTTGAGGCTTGTAGTTGGCTGGGCGTGCGTAGATGGCCGTGTTAAGTCCTGCATTTCTGACTTTGCCGCGTGTGGCAGTCGCCTAGTTTAACGAGTGTTGTCCTACCGCACTCGACATCAATCTGGTTGAACTTTTGACGTTGTTCAATCCACTCTGTCGGCATCAGTTGTTGCCAAGTACAGTTGTGCTAGTTCAAAGATCTCATCATCATCTTGCTGTTGAACTGGACGATGTTGATAGGCCTTCTGAATGGATTTCTCCATTCGTTGAATCGCTGAGTGATTATACCCATCATGATCTCCTCCATCAACTTGTTGAGAACTTCCAGCAGCTGTTGGCATAGAGGCTGTTGCCATCAACTCTTGCGCTGTTGGATCAAACAACCTTTCATCAGTATCTTCTCGTTGTCCATCTGTTGCTGAAACTATAGCTGCAACCAACTGGGATGTTGTTGTTGGATCATCGTTGAAATCCAACTCCCAGGAAATTTGTGTTCGTAGTTCTCGAGCAGTGAATCTGAGAGTCTTGTTGATCTGCACATGTAGTTGTGGGGGTTGTCCTCTGTTGCATATATTGACGATCCGGTTTCCCAATCTCAGTCGTTGTTGCAAAGTGTCTTCCACCCAGCTGACCAGAATCAACGTGTTGGGGATTTCGATGTCACGTAGCTTGCACCAATCAAGCCATGTTGCTACTGCCATAAATGGGCTTGTTGAAATCAAAGCTTCGTTGAGGTAGGGCAAGTTGGTTCCCCTTGTGATGAAATCAATCCCACGTTGATCCTTTGTTGCAATTCCACCGTGTTGCCCTGTTATGAAAGCGATCCACCATCTAGGGGCGTTTCTCTCCACAGTGGATTGGTGAACTTCGTCAGGTGATGGCATGATGCCACCTTCATTGTTGCACCAATAAATTGTTGACACAATGTTGAGTTGAGATAGTGTTTCTTCAAACTCTTGTGTCGACATGTTGAAACATGATCACTGGCTCAGTGAGGTTTCAGGATGTTGGAGCAGAAGTTGCTGCAAGGTACAAACAAAAAATCCTTCCTTATTGTCAACCTTTTGACATCTTCGTCGAAAATACTGACTGTTGTTCAACAAAATGTTGAACTGTTGAAACAAGTCAAAGCAAAACATGTTGAATTCAAAGTTGAAACTTCATGTTGTCTAAGACATCATGTTGCCAGAAACTATGAAGATCTCGATTCTTGGCCAAACATGTTGAAATTCACAGTCTCAAGCACAACAAAAGATGCTGTTGAAATACTCCGTGTTGAAGTGTCTCATGGCTTAACGCGCCCCCTCAATGTATGTAAGGTGTGCGCAGGGTGCATTTACTGTTTGCCAAAGCAATTTGTGAAACATTGTATGTTGCTTCGTCAGAAGCTTGCGTGTGGATAGTGTTGGATGTGCAGTCCAACACTTGTGAGATGACGTTGCAGTGTTTCTGCTGAAGCGTACTTTGTAAAGATATCTGCCGGATTGTCGTTTGTGTGTATTTTAATGATGCGCAGGTGATTTAGTGCTTGTTGTAAAAATAGATGCTTCAACTCGACGTGTTTTGTCTTCTTTCCTGTCCCAATTCTTGTTGCAATGCTTCTGCCGCTTGATGAGTCTGTGTGTATTTTGATGTTTGCTTTGTTGTTGTTCAGTAAATCTGTAAGTAGATTCTGAAAGTGTAGCGCTTCCGTTGCTCCTGTGTTGAAGGCATATAGTTCTGCTTCTGCGCTCGACAAGGCGATTGTCGCTTGTGGTCTGCTTCCGTGGGAAATTGTTGCCCCTAAGAATGTGGTGCTGAAACTTGTTGTTGACTTCTGTGTTTCTACACATCCTGCCCAATCACTGTCAACGTAAACGTTGAGGCCGTGTGTTGTCTGCGTCAGCTTGACTGTTGGTCGTATAATCTGTTTGTAGTGTGTTGTTCCTCTGATGTATCGTAGTAGATGCTTGAGCTTCTGCTGGTCCGTTGATGTTGGCTGCTGCAACGCTCATGCTAGTTCTGTTGTTGCGTGGCAAGTGTCGGGTCTCGTGTAGTTTGCCGACTGCTCGTCGGAATGCTTTGTGTTCGTCTTCACTCAGTGGTGGATCATGGTCTGCTGTTGGTGTCTTGCTGTTGGTGTCGTCAGTGCCGCTGTTCCTGGCGCTGTTGCTGGCTTGCAGTTCTCCATCTTTGCTTCCTCGAGAAGTGTATTGTTGTCGCTATCTGCCAGTCCAAGTTCGTAGTAGTCTCCTCTGTTGGTGGTGTTGCGACCGAGAAAGGACACTGTGTTTCCAACCGTCAAAGTTCCTGTGGGTCGAAGTAGAAGGTGTTGTTGGATCGCCTCGAAGATCTTGTTGACTATTGCCTCGTCTCCAAGAAGAAGTAGATCGTCCACGTAGACCAGGATGTAGGCGCTGCGCTGCTGCGTGTAGTAAATGTTGGGTTCTGCTGTTGACCGCTGTAGACCAAGCTGCTGTAGCACGTCTGCTAGGTGTGTTTGCCAAGCCTTCGGTGAGCTTCGCAAGCCGTAGATTGCTTTGTTGAGCTTCCAAACGATTCCGTCTGCTTTGTTGTAAAACTCTGTTGGTGGATACATGTGGAGATCGTCTGTTGCTGCTGCTGCTGCATGTAAGAATGCTACTGAAATACCTCCTGTTCGTACTGTCCAGTTGTTGTTCAGACTCAATGTTAGGAGTAGTCTGAGTACGCTGTAGATTGGTGTGCTTGCGTAGATGTTGTCAATGTCTGTGACAGGTTCTGTACACCCTTTTACCACGATGCGTGCTCGCACCTCTGTTCCTTTGTTGCGTAGGACCCATCTGCTCTGTATGATGTTCTTCTGTTGTTCTGGTGTCAGTGTGTCTATATGGACTTCGGTGTAGACGTTCTGTTGCTTCATCTGCTGAACTTCCTTCTTCATGCCTTGTATTGTCAGTTGCTTGTCCAATCCTTCTGTGTCGTTGATGATCGGTTCAAGTAGGATCATCTCTGTGATGTGCTCGTTGGTGTCTTCACTTGAACATGCTGTGATTTCGTGTCCCTTGTTTGTCTTGACTGTCACTGCTGTGATCCGTTGTCTGGATGTTGCTGGTTCTGCTGTTGCTTCTGGTCTTGTTAGGCCTGTTGGTGCTTCTTGTCGTCCTGTTTGCTTCGACGACGAACCTTCTGCAACTTCATCCGGTAGTGTTCTTTTCGGTGATGGTAGTGCTGGACGTTGATGTTGATGTGTTGGTTCCGTTGCCATTGCATGGTGAGTCCGTAATTGGCGATCGAGGCTGCTGTTGTTGCTGCTGCACTGTCGTCTGTTCACCTGTTGTCTGTGTAGATGCTGCTGCTGAATCCTTTGGTGTTCTCGGTGGAGGTTTATATGCCACTGGTAGTGGTACTGTTGTACCTGCCGTTGGGAACTTGTTAAGTCCGCTGTTGTTGATGATGTCCATCAACTGCGTGTTGTACTTCTCTGACATTGGTTGCCTCTTGATTGTTCTGGAGCGTACGACTTTTGTTGCTATGCCGAGGAGTGTTTCTCCTGTTGCTGTGTCTTTGCCAAGCCAAATTGCTGGTAGAAATCTGTTTTCCAATTTTGGTGGGTCCTTCACATGTGGTAGTTGATAAAGGACTGTTTCTCCAAACTCACATAGCGTGTCGTACAAGCCATGGTATCATTGGGTGTTGACTTGTGATGATGATGATGTCGTAGTTCGTTTCAAGTTGTGCTTTCAGTGTTCTGACTTGTCCCATTAATGTTCTGCGGAATCTTTCAACACTTCCTTGTGATTGTGATGAGTATGCTGGTGATTGTCGAACTGTAGTGTTGTTTCCAAGCTTTGCTGCTGTTGCTTTCAGTAGTGATATGAGATGTTCTTCTTGATCTGACTGTACTTCTGTGTTGCTGAGTACTGCTTGTACTCTTCCACATTCCATCAGGAATGATTGTACGCATTGTACGTGGTAGTTGATGTCTTGTGTCTTGTTGCTGAGTACCACTGCCATTGCCATGCCTGTTTCCACATCAATTCCTGTAAGGATGGGTGTTGTCTTTTGTTCACCTAGTGACTTGAAGTAGCAAAAGTCAAATTGTACTACTGGTGCTTTGCTGTTGCGTCGTTGCCTTGGGTGTGCGTCTGATTTGCTTTTGTTTTGGACGCGTTGTTTGCGCCAACTCCTGAAGGGTAGATGAGTCAGGTTGTGCTCTGCACGTTCTTGTGGTGTTGGTTGATCCGGGCTTTTGAGTCCTTTTGCTGGGACCGCCTGTTGTTGTTCTTCATCAATTGTGAAGTATTCATCTTTGTATCATACTTGTTCTTCGAAATTTGTTGAACCTGTCCATGGTATGTTCAATGTTGCCTTTGTCTTTGTTGTCCTGTCGTCATCGGGTCTGTATGGTCTGTTGCCATTTGCTGGTTTGACCATTGTCATTCGTGCTGGACCTAGTTGTGTGACATCTGGTCCATCATGTGTCTGTTGGGGTATGTAGAGATCTGTTCTCACTTGTTGATGAACTCTCTTCCACAGATGTCCTTCTTTGAGCCAGTAATCTCCTGTTGTGTTTGGAGTGTGCTTGGGATGTGGTATTGCTGTTGTCGTATCTGCTGACTGAGTCAATGTTGTCGTTGTCTTGTCAAGTGGCTTCTTGTGTGTGTGTGTCTTGTTGCTGGTGCTGTGCTCTGTTGTATCTCCTTTGATCCTTGTGAGTCTGTTCGTGCGGATGCTTGCTTTGCTATTGTTGGTCTTGGTGGCTTGAAGTCAGGTTTGACTTTGAACCATGTTTCTCCTGTCCATGGTTGTCCATCCAATGTTCTTCTTGCTTGTGTTGGCTGGAGACTGTGCAGTTGCTCCTCAAAGTCCTCTGTTGTTCCATCTCTCCTCTGTGCTATTGTTCTCCTGTAGTCTTCAAGCTTGTTCAGTGGAACTGGACATTGTTCGTCAGGTATGTATGTTGCTTGTCGTTGCCTCTTGTGCAGTCTCACAAGAAAACCTTGGCTGTTGTAAATCCAAATGTCGTTGTTGTGTGTCACCCACTTGGCTCCTGTTGGAGTCATCGTGACTGGTGAGATTGTTGCTTTACTGCCTTGCTCTGTTTCTGCTATGTCCAGTCGTGTGTTGACCGGTGTTCCTGTTGTCTTCACTGTCAAGTAGTATAGGCCATGTTGTTGCTTCAATGCTGATTCGAATCCATTCGTGTGTCTGATTGTTGGTTGTTCACTCAATGTTATTTCAAATCCTTGTTCTGCTAACCTTGTTGCTGACAAGATTGGTTGTGCCACATCACAAACGTAAAACGGAATCACTATTGCTTGATTCTTGTGGTTGATCATGTAGACCCATTTGTAGCCATACACCTTGATGGCATCATCTGTTGCTGTTCTCAAATCGGGTGTTTGTGACTGATGTACCTCATGTAGCGTTGTCTCTGTTGAGAACCATGGTGGGCAGACATGTGTTACTGCTCCACTGTCAACCATGAAGTCACTCTTGTTGTCATGTTGCAGTGCTTGTGCTGCTGTTGACGTGCTTGCAATTCTAAATGCTGCAATGCTCATTAATGGTACCGTGGTTGATGATGATGCTTGCTCTGTAGTTACTACTGGATGTTGCTGATGAGATGGTGATTGATCATTGTTCCACCAGTGTGAATCATAGCTGTTGGAATGTTCGTACCACTGCTGTGTTGCGTGGCCATTTTGATCATTGTTCTGTGCGCTTTCATTGATGTTGTATACTCGAACTCTGCAGTTCTTCATTGTGTGACCCGGTTGTCCACACTTGTAGCATACAATATGTCCTTTTCCTTGTCCTGTTGACTTACTGTAGGACTTTCCTTTTCCTTTGTCATGTTGTCCTTTGAAGGGCATTCCTTGTCCAATTTTTCCTTTTCCTTTCGTTGACTGTGAGGTGTAGTTTCCTTGTTGATGTTGACCGTAGCTTCCGTAACCTTTTCCTTTGTTGCCCTTTTTGCCTTTCTTGCCTTTATGTTTTCCTTTTCCTTTTCCTTCGTACTTTCCTTTGCTGATTGCTCCTATGTCCATTGGTGCTGCTCCTCCATTGTAGTTTGTTGAAACTTCTGATGATGGATTCTGTTGTAACCTGCTGAAGGTTGTATGTGCTCTTTGGAATTCAGTGATTGTTGACCGTATCTCCGTGTACGCTGAGGATGCTCCTGCATTGAGATGTAGGTGTTGTTGCAATGGTCCTCTTGTTCGGTTCATCAGAACTGCCACTTTGACTTGATCTGGTAGACATGTGCTGTTGTCTGATTCGTATTGTTGTATCTCGTATTCCCAGTTGCTGAATGATTCTTCAAAATTGTTGGTGTCAAGCGTTGGCTCGAGCAGTTTGGTTAGGTAATCAATGCCCCTTGTTCCTAGTGGTGTTTTGAATCGTAGGAGTAGTTGTCTGTAGATCTCAAGTCCAATCTCATGTTGATATTGTCTACACAGTGTGGCTGCTGCAGCTGTTGTTGTGATAATCAGCACGTACTTCAAGTTGTGATCTAGTTGGACCCATTCCTCTTGTTCCTGTGTTGTAGCGGCTGCTGCTCTCAGCTCTGCTTCTGTTAGCCTTGTTGTTGATTGTGCTGCTAACTGTAAGAACAGTGAGTAAATGTTGTGTTGCACTCCCATGTATGCTTTGAATTTGTAGTGCCAGTCTTCAAATGTTGAGTAGTCTCCATCGTATGATGGTGGCTTCAGTTTGAGCTTGTGTTGTGACGCTAGACCATCGCCTGGGTCTGTTGTTGTCGTTGCTGCAGCAGCTGATGAGCTCATGTTTCTGTCTGTTGGAAGTCCCCTGCGTCCAGGATCAAGCCTCCTTCCTGTTCTCTTTGTTGTAAAGCGTGTGTTGATTGTTGTTCCTGTTGACTAGTGCTCCGCTACCATATAAAATTCACTGTTGGGCCAATCTGTTGTGTCACGCACTTTTGTATGTCACTGTTGAGACAGTGCTCAAGGGCCCTTGAGCCAAACAGTTGTGACATGTTGGTCACTCATGGGACAGTTGATTCTTTACACAACCAACCAACCAACCAACCAACCAACCAACCAACCAAACAGAAAAACTCAATGTTGAACCAAGTGTTGAACTCGCGCACTTGTTTTACTGTATGTTGGACACAGCTCAAGGGCCCTGGTGTTGAGCCAGTGCACAGTGACGTGTTGGTCACATGGAGGGATGTTGATACTTAACACGCCCCCTCAGCTGTTGCAACATGTTATCAAAAAGTGTTGCTTCAGCTGGACTGTACATGTTGACCCTTGGCTCATTTGTTTTACAAGAGTAGGTCAGCCGCTCTTGTTGAAATCTCTGTTGAACCAATTGTTCAACATTTCATGTTGGTGCCTCGTGTTGGGCACTCATTCAAAAATGCCGTGTGCCCTGAGATGTTGTTCCTGTTGTTGAATCATCTCTTCCACAGCATCTTGTTGGCCTGGTCGCGCAATACGTTGGCGACGTTGAGGCCTGTCCATGTTGTCATCAATCTCTTGCCATTCAGGTTGATCAACTTCTTGTTGTTGATGTTGATCTCTGTAGTCGTTGGTCCTTTTGACATAGTCAACATAGTGTTGATCATAGTTGATGGAGATCCAACTCCAAATTGTTGAATTTCCTCTCAACCTTTCTGTTGTCTTTGCACCAAAGTACTGGAAGTCTGTTTGGAACTGTTGTTGCACCATTGGATGCATAGATGCCAAAAGAGTATGGACATGTTGCATCGTCTCTGTTGGCAGTTTTGCCATCACCTCACCACCAGTATATTGAAGGCATTGTAAAAGACAACGCATCCTGTTGTCTTCTTGTGATAAAATCTCTGTTGGCCTCAATGGAATTTTGTAGGTCCATAAAAAGCCATTCTCCCAAGAAAACTTGTTGGCGATGACTTGCACAAAGTTGATGTTGTCCTGGATGGGCTTCACGTTGAAAACGACCTGCTTGTTGAGCTCCCATGTTGACAAGTTGATCATGCTTCTTTCTTGAACCTGCAGTTGTTGGAACACGTATCCCCTGTTGAAGATATCTACGTTGTGGGAACCAAGGCGGCGCTGTTGCCTTCTCGTCTCGGGAATGAGCATAATCAATTTGAGGTCCCGCAGTTGTTGAGTGAGTACATGTTGTTCACTCACATGGTAAAACAGGCTGAAGGCGCCTGTTGCCGGGGTTTCCCCCATCAAAACCTTGTCAAAGAAAGGCATGTTGAGGAAACCTGGGATTGTTGGAACCAAACCCTGTTGGTTGGCGATGCTGTTGTACAACTCCGTCGTTGTCATCAGCCACCAAATCTGTTGATTTGCAGATTGGTACATGTTGGTGAGCTCGTCCGGATTCTTGTTGTCCACGTTGCCAAATGGCCCAGAAAACAACTGTTGAGCTTCTAAGCCAAGATCTGTCAAGGTCATGTTGAGGTCCGCCAGTGGTGTTGGACTCTTAGCAACGACCTTGTTGAGTGCCATCATGTTGTCTCACTGCACTCGGTTGTTGAGAACTCACGGCCTTGATTGCTTGTTGAAGCAAATGGCTATGAAGCAAAAAAATCTTGTTGTCAGGCCGCATGTTGTTCAACAAAGTGTTGAACTGAGGAAACAAAATCAAAGCAAAACATGTTGAATTCAAAGTTGCACAATCCATGTTGTCTAAGACATCATGTTGACAGAAATCACGAAAATCTACATGTTGATCAGGCATGTTGAAAATTCACAATCTCTGACACAAAAAAGATGTTGTTGAAATACTCCGTGTTGAAGTGTCTCATGGCGACGCGCCCCCTCAATGTATGTAAGGTGTGCGCAGGGTGCATTTACTGTTTGCTAAAGCAATTTGTGAAACATTGCGTGTTGCTTCGCTAGAAGCTTGAGTGTGGATAGTGTTGGATGTGCAGTCCAACACTGTGTAAGTGACGTTGCAGTGTGTCTGCTGAAACGTACTTTGTAAAGATATCTGCCGGATTGTCGTTGGTGTGTATTTTGATGATGCGCAAATGATTTAGTGCTACCAATTGTTGTATAAATAGATGTTGCAATTCAACGTGCTTTGTTTTCTTTCCTGTTCCGATCCTTGTTGCAATGCTTTTGCCGCTCGATGAGTCTGTGTGTATTTTGATGTTTGCTTTGTTGGTGTTCAGTAAATCTGTGAGTAGATTCTGAAAGTGTAATGCTTCCATTGCTCCTGTGTTGATGGCATATAATTCTGCTTCTGCGCTTGACAAGGCGATCGTTGCTTGTGTTCTGCTTCCGTAGGAAAGTGTTGCTCCTAAGAATGTGATGCTGAAACCTGTTGTTGACTTCCGTGTTTCTACACATCCTGCCCAATCGCTGTCAACGTAAACGTTGAGGTCGTGTGTTGTTTGCGTCAGCTTGACCGTTGGTCGTATGATCTGTTTGTAGTGTGTTGTTCCTTTGATGTATCGTAGAAGATGTTTGAGCTTCTGCTGGTCGGACGATGTTGGCTGCTGCAATGCTCGTGCTAGTTCTTTTGTTGCGTAGCAAATGTCTGGTCTTGTGTATGTCATCCATTGTAGTTTGCCGACTGCTCGTCGGAATGCTTTGTGTTCGTCTTCACTCAGTGGTTGGTCATGGTCTGCTGTTGGTGTCTTCAGTGCTGATGTTCCTGGTGCTGTTGCTGGTTTGCTGTTCTCCATCTTTGCTTCCTCAAGGAGTATGTTGTTGTAGCTGTCTGCCAGTCCAAGTTCGTAGTAGTCTCCTCTGTTGGTGATGTTGCGTCCGAGAAAGGACACTGTGTTTCCAACCGTCAAAGTTCCTGTTGGTCGAAGTAGAAGGTGTTGTTGGATCGCCTCGAAGATCTTGTTGACTGTTGCCTCGTCTCCAAGTAGAAGTAGGTCATCCACGTAGACAAGGATGTAGGCGCTGCGCTGCTGCGTGTAGTAAATGTTGGGTTCTGCTGTTGACCGCTGTAGACCAAGCTGCTGTAGCACATCTGCTAGGTGTGTTTGCCATGCTTTTGGTGAACTTCTCAAGCCGTAGATTGCTTTGTTGAGCTTCCAAACAATTCCGTCTTCTTTGTTGTAGAACTCCGTTGGTGGATACATGTGGAGATCGTCTGTTGCTGCTGCTGCGTGTAGGAATGCTACCGAAATGCCTCCTGTTCGTACTGTCCAGTTGTTGTTCAGACTCAGTGTTAGGAGTAGTCTGAGTACGTTGTAGATTGGTGTGCTTGCGTAGATGTTGTCCATGTCTGTGACGGGTTCTGTAAACCCTTTTGCCACGATGCGTGCTCGCACCTCTGTTCCTTTGTTGCGTAGGACCCATCTGCTTTGTATGATGTTCTTCCGTTGTTCCGGAGTCAGTGTGTCTATGTGGACTTCGGTGTAGACATTCTGTTGCTTCATCTGCTGACCTTCCTTCTTCATACCTTGTGTTGTCAGCTGCTTGTCTAATCCTTCCGTGTCGTTGATGATCGGTTCAAGTAAGATCATCTCTGTGATGTGTTCGTTGGTGTCTTCGCTTGAACATGCTGTAATCTCTTGTCCCTTGTTTGTTTTGACTGTAATTGCTGTGGTTCGTTGTCTGGATGTTGCTGGTTCTGCTGTTGCTTCTGGTCTTGTTAGACCTGCTGGTGCTTCTTGTCGTCTTGTTTGCTTTGACGACGAACTTTCTGCAACTTCATCCGGCACTGTTCTTTTCGGTGATGGTAATGCTGGACGTTGATGTTGATGTGTGGGTGCTGTTGCCATTGGTGAGTCCGTAATTGACAATCGAGGTTGCTGTTGTTGCTGCTGTTTTTCTGGTGGTGTTTTTGTGGTGGTGTTTTTGTGGTGGTGTGGTGTAGTACTGGAGTAGTACTGGAGTGGTGCTTTTGTGGTGGTGTTTTTTGGTGGTGTGGTGAGTACTACTGGAGTGGTGTTTTTGTGGTGGTGTTTTTCTGGTGGTGTGGTGGTGTGGTGGTGTTTTTGTG
>DF241523.1:81195-95222 GCA_000507305.1 Breviolum minutum Mf 1.05b.01
TTTTGTTTGGTGTGGTGGTGTTTTCTAGCGGTGTGGTGGTGTGGTGGTGTTTTGTGGTGACCGGTGGTGTGGTGGTGTTTGTGTGGTGGTGTTTTGTTTGGTGTGGTGGTGTTCTTGTGGTGGTGTTTTGTGGTGGTGGTGGTGTTTTTGTGGTGGTGTTTTTGTGTTTTTGTGATGGTGTTTTTGTATGTTTTTTTGTCAAGGGTCGACTTTCGTCGCATTACCGAGAAGTTATGCAAAGAGTGTTGACAACACTGGTGTAAAAAGATGTCTGGTATAAAAGTTCTCCTTACACTGCTCATATCCACACTGACATCAAACATTTCCTTGATTTAACTGTCTTCATTGCTTTCGGGATATCCGGCGTCTAGTTTCATGTCGCCGAGCAACCCTTTGTAGTACTTTGTAGCACGGAGTAGTACAGAGTAGTACTGGAGTAGTACTTTGTAGTACGGAATAGTACTGGAGTACTATTTTGTAGTACGAAGTAGTACTGGAGTAGTACTTTGTAGCACAGAGTAGTACTGGAATAATACTTTGTAGTACTTTGTAGTACTGGAGCAGTACTCTGAAGCACTTGGTAGTACAGAGTGGTACTGGAGTGGTACTTTGTAGTACAGAGTAGTATTGAAGTGGTGTTTTTGTGGTGGTGTGGTGGTGTTTTTGTGGTGGTGTGGTGTTGTTTTTGTGGGTGTGGTGGTGTTCTTGTGGTGGTGTTTTTGTGGTGGTGTTCTTGTGGTGGCGTGGTGGTGTTTTTGTGTGGTGTTTTTGTGGTGGTGTTTTTGTGGTGGTGTTCTTGTGTGGAGCGTGGTGGTTTTCTTGTGGTGGTGTTTTTTGTGGGTGGGTTTGGTGTAGTACTGGAGTAGTACTGGAGTGGTGTTTTTGTGGTGGTGTGGTGGGGTTAATGCGGTGGTGTTTTTGTGGTGGTGTGGTGGTGTTTTTGTGCTGGTGTTTTTGTGGTGGTGTTGTGGTGGTGTTTGTTGTGGTGGTGGCGGTGGTTGTGTTTTTGTGGTGGTGTTTTTGTGGTGGTGTTGCGGCGGTGCTTTTGTGGTGGTGCTTTGGTGGTGTTCATGTGGTGGTGTTTTTGTGGTGGTGTGGTGGTGTTTTTGTGGTGGTGTGGTGGTGTTTTTGTGGTGGTGTTGTGGTTGTGTTCTTGTGGTGGTGTTTTTGTTTGTTTTTCTTTGTCAGGGGTCGACTTTCATCGCATTACGGAGAAGTTATGCAAAGAGTGTTGACAACACTGGTGTAAAAAGATGCCTGGTATAAAAGTTCTTTTTACACTGCTTAAATCCACACTCACATCCAACATTTCCTTGATTTAACTGTCTTCATTGCTTTCGGGATATCCGGCGTCTAGTTTTTACATGTCTGCACCGACAGGGTTACCGGCTCCACCCCTTTTCAACCTCTTGTTTCATAGCTCCAAAACGGCATTTTCACCGACAAGGTTACCGGCTCCACCCCTTTTCACCTTCTTGTTCCATATCTTCAAAAACGGCATTTTCACCGAGAGAGTTACCGGCCCCACCCCTGTTCATCCTCTTGTTTCATATCTTCAAAAACGACATTTTCACGGAGAGGATTGCCGGCTCCGCCCCTTTTCATCCTCTTGTTTCATATCTTCAAAAACATTCAACAACGGCATGTTCACGGAGAGGGTTACCGGCCCCACCCCTTTTCATCCTCGTGTTTCATATCTTCAAAGACGGCGCTTTCACCGAGAGGGTTACCGGCTCCACCCCTTTTCATCCTCTTGTTTCATATCTTCAAAAACGGCATTTTCACCGAGAGGGTTACCGGCTCCACCCCTTTTCATCCTCTTGTTTCATATCTTCAAAAACGGCATTTTCACCGAGAGGGTTACCGGCTCCACCCCTTTTCATCCTCTTGTTTCATATCTTCAAAAACGGCATTTTCACCGAGAGGGTTACCGGCTCCACCCCTTTTCATCCTCTTGTTTCATATCTTCAAAAACGGCATTTTCACCGAGAGGGTTACCGGCTCCACCCCTTTTCATCCTCTTGTTTCATATCTTCAAAAACGGCATTTTCACCGAGAGGGTTACCGGCTCCACCCCTTTTCATCCTCTTGTTTCATATCTTCAAAAACGGCATTTTCACCGAGAGGGTTACCGGCTCCACCCCTTTTCATCCTCTTGTTTCATATCTTCAAAAACGGCATTTTCACCGAGAGGGTTACCGGCTCCACCCCTTTTCATCCTCTTGTTTCATATCTTCAAAAACGGCATTTTCACCGAGAGGGTTACCGGCTCCACCCCTTTTCATCCTCTTGTTTCATATCTTCAAAAACGGCATTTTCACCGAGAGGGTTACCGGCTCCACCCCTTTTCATCCTCTTGTTTCATATCTTCAAAAGCGGCATTTTCACCGAGAGGGTTACCCGCTCCACCCCTTTTCATCCTCTTGTTTCATCGAGAGGGTTACCCGCTGAAGAGTGGCACTAGTGTTCTGCTACTGCAGGGATAGCTAATGCGTCTTTTTATGACTCGCAGATTCGGTCAAGTAACCAATCCTCTCTTGAGCCTATATACGACAAAACACAAGTAGGTTTTAGACTCTTCAATATACTGTACTGTACCTCCAAAAGAAAAACACAGGCACAAATTCATAAAGAAGAGTCATCTACTGCGTAATGACGCATAATAGGCAAAGCAGCGGAGGCGCTCAAAGTTTTTCCTAAGTCGGCTCTAATTTACACCGCGGGACATCTAATGTGGTGTTCACACTGCGTCAATGAAACACCTTGGCCAAGACATTATCAGTCCACAAGCTCAACTGTGCCCTACAAAGAAAATCTCAACTAATAGGCTCTTTTGCTTCTTACAAGAAAAGTCCAAAACTGTGTCACCGTGAAAGCTCATCACGGGTGCTCCTATCGCTTCAGGAATTGACATTTCGAATTCTCACCGGGAAGCAACACTACCATCACTTCCAAAAGTTTGGGACCATCAAAAAGAAACTTACACAGCAGCAACAAAAACAAAAACAAGTTCATTTGGTGAGCAATGATGGAAATACGGAACATGACATCGATGGGAGAAAATAATCACATTGCAACATTCAAACAAAAGCAACAATGCCAACATACACAACTTCAGGTCAGAAAAAACATTATCTTCCTTGATAGAAAGTTTATGGTCAAATCATCTCATCAGGAGTGCATAGTCACGAAGCCAAAGAAGAAAAAGATATTCCAGAAGTCAAAACAACTATCATCTTATCTGGTGATAAGTTCATAGTCATTTATCATCCTTCAGCAAACATCGCACCGTACTCAGCTCAAGCAACTAGAAGTTATCTTTTCTGGTGAAAAGTATACCTCATTGTGAAGCCCGAGCTTTTCCTTTAGCTTTGTTTGCCTTTTGAATATCTTTCCTATTGGCTGCCCTCTGTTTCTTCTGCTCCACAGTGTTGAAGCCTTTCTTCTCTTTGTTCGTCATTTCAGAAGGTTCAATTGTGACCAATAATGGGCAATGTGCGTCTTTGTCCTTTTCACGCAACAACAAAATATCATTTGTCAAATAAAACAAAAGTTCATTCACGGAGTACTTGTATTCCAACATATCACTGTTGTTGCCATCACGAAATATTTCAGCAGGTGTTGACAAACCATACTCAAAGAAGGTCAACAAACAGCAATCGCCAAATTGATCTGTTTCATCACGAACATCACGTTGCAGTTCTGGTCTTCCACCAATAGTTTCCTGCAAATACTTCAGATCAAGGTAGGACATGGGATGGAATTGTCGGACATTAAAGTCCTTGTTGTTCTTCAGGACATCTTTGAAATATCTGTCCATAGTCTGTTCCATCCTTTCTGTCCAGAATTGGCAAGTTGACATGCTATAAGAGCTGTTCAACTGTTTTGCTGCCTTTTGGTAGCATAAACGATTTGCATCTCCACCAACAATGGTAACCTGGTGACAAATACATTCAAAAAGCATGTGTGCAAAAACCTCTCCAGTCACACCATGTGACTTTCCAGCTGAGTCGTGATCCACGTGGTAGACACATACTCTGGTTACCTTCATTCTTGCTCTTTCCATGTCGACTAAATTGGTCTCCGTGTTCCTGTCAAAATAACCAGTGCTTGATGATGCATAGGTTTCTCTGTCGACTGCAAGTCCCCAGCAAATTTCAAAAATACCAAAACTGATCTTCCTGTTTGGTCCTGACCAGACATTGTCATCCTTTGGACCTCCAATTTGGACAATGCTGCCGTCCTTTCCTAATCTGGCCAAAACACATAGATCCTTTGCATCATTGAAACAAAAACTCCATCCATGATCTTGCAAGTATTTTTGGTGTGGTTCTAAAGTTCCTGCTTCGCAAACAAGCATAATGTGTGCTTTCAAATTTTTCAACATCTGCAAAAACAAATTGTTGTTCTCCGGAACATGATCTGGAAACTTGTCTGGCTTGTGTTCCTTGTAGTAGATCTTGTCCGCATCGACAACACTGGGCAAACGCCAGTTAATTCCACGTCTCCAGTTTCCAAGATTCCAAAGAAGAGTAGTCAGGGACTTTGAACTGCTTCCCAAAGATTCTGGGTTCCTTTCCATCTTCTCACCACTCAAAAACAATTCAGTAATGTTAGAAATGATATCATCATAAGAAAATTCATCCTTGTCTGCATCAGCAACCATATCTCTCAGCTTCAACTGCCTTTCTTCAAAAAGTTGCTTAGCCCTCATTGATCGTTGTTCTTGTGGTTCTGCATTCGCAACTCGAAGGCGATGATCGTCACATCCATAAACAACAGTCTTTCCATGGAAATAAACTTCAATTTTTGGTGTTGTGAAAAACAACTGCACATATGTATCCATAAATTTTTCCTCATCAAATTCAAAAAGACAATGTGGATGTCCAACAGGATGTGGCTTTCGATACNGGTGTTGTGAAAAACAACTGCACATATGTATCCATAAATTTTTCCTCATCAAATTCAAAAAGACAATGTGGATGTCCAACAGGATGTGGCTTTCGATACTTGAAAAATTCAAACTCCTTGCATGGGACTCTCTAAAGTATTTGCCATAGAAACCAAAGTTCTTGTTCTTGTTATATCTATCCAACTGTCCCAACTTGTCCAAAGCACAATCATATGGTGGCTCAACTGTCATAGGATCCTCTGTGCGTTGTGGCTTTGGAACTTCAATCTTGATTCTTTCTTCAGGTTCAAGTGGATCAAGGAGTGACATCTTGTTGGAATGAAGTCGCTGATATGTTTGTCTTGCTGGTTCTTGAAAAAGGTGACGTTCCAAGCTAGATTGCGCAGATGAAAGATTTTCATCTGTTTCAGGCCTCAATGCCTCCATGAACTCTCGAGTTGATGTGTGAGAAAAGATATCCTGTGCCTTTCTCCCCTCTAGCTCTTCACCATATCTGACTTCTTCTCTTGGTTGTCTTTCAGTAAATTTAACTCCTTCTTCATGTCTTCCTTGTCGTCTTTCTTCATCTGCCTTGAGGAGTTCATCAATAAATTCTCTATCTTCAGATAGCATGCTGCTGATGAAGTTTGCCATAGCAGGAGGTGCCAATCTTGGACGTGGTCCAAGTCGAGGTGCATCATCTTCTTCATCACTGCTATTTGCAAATCTATCAAGAATTCCTGAGTTTCAAAGACGGTTTGCACGCTGCATCTTCTGGGAGTTTGTCTCAGAAACATCGTCATCAATTTCAACATCTCCTCCAAAGTCAGGTGCTTCTTCTTCAGGTGCAAGTTGTGCATCAGGATCATCTTGTGGAGGTTCTTCTTCTTTAACTTCATCCATCTCCACATCTTCTTCTTTTGCTTCAGTTCTTGATCTCTTACCGGATGGTAAGTCTTCAGGAACATCTGCTTCTGCTTCAACTGTCATCTCACCTGATGGTAAGTCCACAGCTTCAGCTTCCTCATTGGATTCTGGTATCTCACCTGGTGGTAAGTCTCCAGTGTCCATTGCATCTTGCGATGACGAGGGAAGATCCTTCCACACAACTGTTCTCTGAAGTTGAAGGTCTTTCTTAGCAGAAAATTCAAAAGTTTCGGCAAGAGGTCTGATGACAACCTTTGATCCAATGGAGTTCACATAGTTGGCATCCTCAAAGGTTCTTGACTGGGTGTTGATCGCCAAGTGCTTGTAATAGTCATCATCAATGTTTGACCTTCCTTCAATATATTGCCGAAGTTGATTCAAGGCAAACTCTGCAAAAGATCCTGGAGGTGGCTTCTCATATGTCTCCTTCAGTTTTCTTTCAACTGCCACAAACACAAACGTGGTGAAAATCTAAGGTTGTTGTGGATATTGAGACAAAGATTCCTTTCATTGGCCACTGTTGGAACACCAACAGAGGGATCTGGATCAACCGAATACCAATTGCCATCCTCCAACTTCATCACTCCTCACATATGCATCTTCTATGCCAGTATACAAATCTTCAACTGCTTCAGCATACAAATCAAACATCTTGACTTCATATCCATCCTTGTTGTATTCTTCTTCTTCAATTCTTTCTCTTTCTAATGAAGCTGGATTCCTGTCATCTGGTCTTGCTACAAAAGGTTCTGGTACATCACGTCTCCAGCCAACGTTCTCAAAGTACTGAAGCTTCTGCTGATAGGCCTCTCTTTCCTCAGTAGAGTGGTAGTTCTTGACGTAACCTGTCATCCTGCCTATCTCCCATGCACGAGTGAAAAATGAAATGGCATGACCTGAAAGTGGACACTTTTCCCAGATGTGGCGAGTAATTCCCTGAGAACGAAGATCTTCTTGCTGAGATGTTGATAGCATATAGTACTCACGAACTATCAACACGGCTTCACCATGTGGATTGGTGATCCGCTCACCCTTGTTGTTCCTCAAAGTCATGATGCCAGATTGGAACAAATGCCAAGGGTTCTCAGTGATGATCTGTACTGCTTGAAGCTCAAGCTTGCTTCTGGTACTGAGTTCTTCTTCAACTACCTCAGCTGATGCCGAGCCTGTTGAACCAACTACCTCAGCTGATGCTGAGCCTGTTGCTTCCTCAGTAGCCATATAGATATCTCCAGGAATGTTACCTACCTCACTTGTTAGTGAGCTTGGCAATCCATAGGGCTCTGGGAAGTTGTTGAGCAACTGCAGATACCTCACAGGGACTTCTTGGCCCATGAATTCCCAAGCTGTTGTTCTTCTCTTTGGAAAAGGTGAATGGGGAACTCTGAACTCAACAATCTCGTCATTTTCCAAGTACTGGGATATCTCGCCTGATGGCAAGTATTCCTCGTACTTTTCCTTGGCGGTCATGTTGGCTCGCCAAACGCCACTTCTGATCTCTGGTGGTAGGCTGTGTCCACTTGTTCGACTGGCAAAGTGATATCCCAAGTATGGGAACTCATTCACGATCTCAAAATATCTGCAAGGAATGTCATCATAGATCAAAACAACACCATTTGAAGTCAAAAACAAATCATAGCCATCTCTCAACAACATGGTTGTCTTCAAAATGCAGTATCTGGTGGATTCATAATGACGTGGTGGCTTTGTTCCTGGTCCTTTTCGAATGTAGCCAGAAGAATTGTCATTGTCATACATAAAGTGTAAGGTGTCACGATTGAATCGCTTCAAACCATGCTCAAAAATAGAATTCACAAACTTTTTGTCTGTCACATGAAAAATCCAACCAAGGCAATGAAGCTCGGGTCAACTGATGAGAGCTCTCAACTGGTCTTACAATTCCTGTAGTATGTCCTTGATTGCATCCAATGAAGATCTTCCATGGCAACTTACTGGAACTCAAAAACCAATCANCATCCAATGAAGATCTTCCATGGCAACTTACTGGAACTCAAAACCAATCATCCTTCAACTCAACTTCAATAAAATATCTGTGTTTGTTGTTTCCCTGAAAAAAGGCTGCAAAAAGTCTTCCAACATTGAACTTGTCATAGGGATTCACATCAGGTCGACAAACATCAAGAACATGACGTAGTTCAACTGCACCATTTGAATACATGTGGTGCTTCAAAGGACTGTTGTGCCTCAATAAAGCTGTCAACTTCTTTCCAATGCGGCATTCAACAGAAGAATGGTCATCACACAAACGAATGTTTCTGTTGCAAGATTCGTTGAACTCACGTTCTTCCTCAAAAGCGGTATGTCCAAGAAGGTGTCGAAGAAAATCTGCTTCCCATTGTTTGTACTCACCAAAACGAAAAGAATGCTCACTAGAAACAATCATTGCAATCACATTCTCCAAGGCATGCAAAGTAACATCATGAGAGTCATCCATATCTCCCTTGTAGGCGGTGATGCACCGCCTTTCTGATCTTGCAAAAGTCCTCTGATCATTGTGCCATGAGGGACGCTCATACTCCTGGGTCTCAACTGAACCGGTAAGAAAGTCATAGTTGGCATAGTCAATGGTAGTCATCTTTCTTGGTAGAAAGTTCACTACCAAGGACAGAAACTACAACAACACGAACACTACGAATGAGTACAAGCTAATTGAGCCGCAGGCACAGATTCACAAAAAGAAATGAAAATTTCTTTCGAGGCAACATTCATCACACAAGACTGAAAAGGTCAACATGCAACAAATTCACAGCACACAACTGTCAATGAAAAGACTCACCAAGGAAAAACGCATCAAGTGCAAAATCCTAAGATATGCCTTATGTTCAACTAAGGTTCTGAAAGGTGGATGTGCATCTACTTCTTTTAGTATACCTTGTCTTACTGCATCTATTAGGGCTTGTGGATTTGCTGACTTCTTAGTGAGACAATCTGCTAAACACCATTGTGTACGAATGTGTGAAAGATCTGCAATTGATCCTGAACACGCTTCCTTCCTCAACATCTGTATCATGTGTATCGTCTCTTGCTGCTCAGGAACATGTGTGGTGCTTGCAGTGGTCACTAAGTTGTTTGCATCAGTTCTCATTTGAAGTTCACATGAATGACCTGTTATATCCTTTCTCAAACCTCTCAACATTTGACATGTGCCATAGCATTTCATCAATGCATACAACTCAGCAACTGTGGTGGAAAGAGTGGTTCGTTTTTATCTTAGTGGACTCAAAGAAGATCAAAGATCCTCTAGAGTTTCTTGATTTCTCTTTCCTTGGCTCTGACATGAATATCACCATTGCTCGTTGTGATGATTTGTCACTGTTGTTCCTAAATGCTGCATCAGGCATTGCCATAAGCCTGGGATTTCCTTCTAAAGGCCAATACTTCAATTCCATAGGATCATTCACAATTTGCTTGCAAAGTTTGTTCAGGGCCTTACAATCACCTACTGTGGGGCTTGCTGCTGCTGAAGCACAACGAGAAAACTGATAGCATGCTTGAAACTGTGTTCTTGATTGCAACCAGTTTATGCTTCCAAGTAATGAACGATATGCAGTATGCATGTCCTTGTCACACTTCTCATCATCCTTTTGTCCTTTCTGTATGACAATCTCAGTAAGTTCACTAACACAGAGTGATTGTTCAACAACTTTGTGTGATTTCTTCTTTGTCTTCTCATCAAGTTGCCATTTCACACGTTGTCCTGTGAACATCAAATCATTCACATCTTCATGTCCTATCTTGAAGCTTGCCTTCACCTTCCTCTTGAACTTCTCCAGGAAATCTGGAGTACCAGTGACAAAAAGATCATCAACATGCAGGCAACACATACCAATGGTCTTCCTTCCTTTAGAGTTACTACCATGCACAGGATCCATAAAATGTTCCAACAATTCCTCAACAACTTCAGGTGTGAGTTGCGGTGTGGATGCAAGGTATGCACGTTCAGCAGGAAGAAAAATAGACACAAGAACTTCTTATATCTGCATTCATCTCCAACAACCACCAAACACCTAAAAAATAGGTAGAAGGCTGGGGCTAGGGAATGCCAATGTTTCAGGGTTAAGCGCCCCTCATTCATTTTCACAAAACATTGCCCAAAAAAACTTTTCATCGCCCCCTTATTCATTTTTGTCAATATTTTATGTGTCCAGCTTATTCATTTTGTATTTACATTATCACACATTTTTCATCTCCCCCTATCCATTATTTTTAGGCATTAACTTACCCCAAATACTTCACAGTCTCTCTTGAAAACGCATTACACACAAGCTTGTTCATATTTTGTATCACGCATTTGATACCTACGCTTATTCAATAAATGATTTATGTGTAGGTGTAAGCATTATGTTTGTCGTAAAGATTAGTCATATTTTGATTATAATATGATTAATCAGTTATGGTTCTACTGGATATGATGGAAAATTTTCATTAAGGTAGTCTATTGTATGCTGATGCTTTATTATGTCTGATGTTTGATTATGTCTGGTTTGGTTTAGGTGATAGCCATCTGTTTTCTTTTTAAGACGATAATGATTTTCTTTTCCCCTGCATTCAAAACAGTTTTTAAACCTTCGTCCCTTTTTTGTTTCTCCAAATTCATCTAGTGTTTTTTCGTACAAGCACCCATTACACTTGTGGAACTCATACTCCTTTAGTTTATCTTCAGTCATACCCTTATTCATCATCAAAATATGTTTTATCACCATAAATCCCTATCTATATTATGTGGTTTTGTCTTTATGTGGTTTTTATGTGGTTTAGGATTTTCCATTTGTGTCACCCCAAACTTTTCACCCCACCTCATATGTTTCTGTTTATTTTGTTTTTTTTTTCAACTTATTGGGTCTGTTTATCAGTCCGTGTTTTCTTTCCTGTGTGTTTCTTTGCTAGTGTCATTTGTTTGGTAGTTTACAGGCTATTGTTATACAAGGTAAAAGGTTTTGACGGAATATTCTTGTCGTTGTGACAATGGTTTTGTTCCTCTCGTACCAGCTTAAAGCTATCAATTAGGTTCGTTAAACCAATTTAAGTCGACTGTTAGAGGTTTCAGGATGGGTATGGATACGTGTTCACCATCGCGGTCTTCTTGTTGATTGTCGGGTTACCCAGACATGAGAGCTTCGAGCAGATGAAGTTGCATCGCATCAATCGTCACAGGAGCCTTGCATCAATCAAAACTTTCGCATTCCTTGTCATTATCGCCTAGATGATGCTTCCGCAGTGTCTGAAGTTTCAAACTCATCGACCATGGCTCTCCCTGGACTTCGCTCTCTGCTGGGCAACCTCGACCTCACAGACGAGAGTCAAAAGATCGGACAATCCCTCTTGGATGCATTGGAGCAGCAGTTGAAGGATAAGGAGGTGCAGGTGAAGGATAAGGAGGCGTGCTGGGAAACACAGATGTCATTTTGTTATGTTTGTGTTCAGTGTGACTTCTAGCCCCACGACAACGGAGTAATTGTTTAGAGCCGGATACCCTGAAGGAGATTTCCCAGATGAAGGATGAAAAAATCTGTTCCCTCATGATGGAGATATCAAACTACAAGAGCGTGCTTGACACAAGACCTCTGCTGGAGGCTGGGCTTCACGAATACAGGCTAATGAAGCAGAAGCAAGTGCAGGGTGTTGCACACATGAAGATGTGTCAGGAGTTTCAAAATGAACACATGATTTCCCACAGCGTATACAACGGAGATACGCTGAACCAGTGGGCGCAACAGACTTTGAAACAAATCGCCAAGGGCATGGGCTTGATCCAAGCAATCGATTCGAAGAGCTTCTTGAATACCTTGCGGGAAGTGTATGTGGGTCTTTCGAAGGTCCACCATGCCACCCCTATCTTCAGAGAAGGCTCTGGCTTCCGAATTTCTTGTCAGGATGAGCAGCTGACCACAGCAACAGCCCTAATGTTTTGTGCTCTTCGCGAACAACGCTGCTTGCAGGATATCAAAATTATAGCAGTTTCTGGGGAGTGCTCGATCTGGATTACCGCCAATGGCGAAGTCCGGGACTCGCCCGCGGGAGATGCATGAGTCTTGAATATCAAGTGTAAGTATTAACTCATGTTTGACACGAGTTGCTTCAGTACTTTCTTTTTTGTTTCTCCAGCGGTCATGCTCGCTTTCCCGTGCAGAAGACTGAAACAAGGTGGGATAAGAGCGTGTCAGGCTTTGTGTGTTTTTTTCTGGGCAGCATAACATTCAGAGCGTCTAAAGCTATCCAGAGAAGACAAATCGAAACGAAGCGCAACTATACTATAAATATATATATATCTACAATATGCAACTTCTTTCACAAGTAGTTCCTACCGTTTGAACTACAAGCCGCTTGTAGGTGAAGAACTGCGCTCGAGTAGTTTCTATTCCCAGCAGGCGTTAAGTCTTTAGGGCACCAACTGCACAGCTACTGTAGTTGAGCATGAGACACATTTGTAGTTGAAATGCAGGACTGTTGTAGCTCATTTTGCCCATTCTTCAAGATGACTTCAACAATCTGTCAGACCGTGTTTGGGCGTCAGAGCATTATCTCACCTTGGTTGTCTTGTCAGAGCTGAACACCTACAACAAAGGTGAGCGGGTTGCGTTGGTTCGCAATCGTGGTCGAGATTTGGGCTTGGATGTCTGAAGACGTCACACTTTCGATGATTTGGGTGGAAAACATGTTCTGCTCGACCTTCAAGCTTCAAACTTGTACATGTGACGGATGAATTTCACCCTATGACACCCTCACATATGACACCCTCAGAGCCATTTCCAGAAAGGTTCATTTCACCACTCTCTGAGGTCAAGAAGACATGATTGGCGAAATCTTCGTTGAGGACATGGGCTAGCAAATCATATCAAATGAGAACTTCAAAGGCTGAAGTGTTGAAGAGTTCAAATGCGAAAATTGAAGGCTGAAGTGGCGAAGGATTCAAATGAGAGCCTTTGAAGGCTGAAGTGGAGAAGGGTTTCAAGTGGAACATCAATAGGTTTTTTTATTTTTAACTAAAAAACTACTAAGTAAGAAAAATTCACACCCCCTTACTTAAACCTATCTTAAGGGGAGAACACGATTGCCGGACTGTTGGTATTTCATCTTTTACCTTAAAAACCAACAATCCCCCTTTCGTGTTATTTAGGCGCAGTAGGGAATATAATCACCCCAAAGGTCCCCAGCCAGACTGTTTGCCGGTTTCCATTGTATGTTTTTTGAAACAATGGAAGCCCCCTTACAGTCAATACAGGCTCAAGAGACGATGACAACGACTGCTTAAGGATGACGAATGACGATGATGACAAAACCCCAAATTTTGTGATTTCATTTTTCAACCATACACCCTAAAACACTTAAAGAAATGCTACCTTATATAGGTAAGTCTAGTAAGTATGCCCTGCTTTATGGTTATTGATGGAATTAAATTCCCTATGGATGATGATTTGTTTGATAGGTTAGCTAGTGAAGTTAGTGATGAACAAAATGAAGCAATAACACCAATCCATACTAGATGGAATGAAGACGGAACTTATAACAGTAAACCACTAGACCCAAACTATTTTAAAAACTATTTTCAGAAACATTTGAAGCAACCTTTTCAATGCCCAGATTGTAAAAAGATGATAAGTAGTAAATCTAACTTATCAAAGCATCGTGGAACAAAAATATGTAGAAATTCAAGAGGTGAAATGTGATTAGGTGGCTTTGCTTTTCGTCCCAGTGATATACTCCCTAAAAAATCATCCATCCCATTAATATTCATTAATGAGGTTGATATGTTGAAGCTCAACATACTACCCCAATAGCTCAATAATTGACCCCAGAAAAATCTACTTAAAGAAATATTATCTATATATAGTAGTTAGATATGAGCACCATTAAGATGTTGAGTGAGTTGCCTACAGAAGTTATTATGAACATTCAATCGTATCTTTCGTTTAAATCAAGTTTTGATTACTAAGGTGAAATCTTCTTATTATATAATGGGGTTAAAATTAAAACCTAGCATTCTTCTTAAACAAAAGGATAGGCTAGTAAATATGCGGGATGAAACATATGAGACTTTTAAAAACAAATTTACTATATCACAAACATACTACAACTCTTACATAAAGATTTTGTCATTTGGAGATGACTATGAATTACTCTTTGATGAAGCGTTTTATGGTATCAATTTTTTAGGTTTCCTTCAGAAAGCAAAGATGGAAATTGAACA